>MU396695.1:286304-508762 GCA_022578855.1 Nemania serpens
GGCGCCCCCCCCCCCTAGCCGTTACACTGACCTGAAAGGCTCGTCGCCACGACCTACGTGGACATGCACGGAGGTCGTCTGGTTGAGGTGGATTCGGACGGTCTTGAGAGCTCTGCATATCTTGTTGATCTGCTCAGCGTAGTCGGTGGCGCTCATGACAGTGGAAGTCAGCTCACAGCCAGTCCATTGGTAGGGGCCCTCGCTCCAGTAATAATCGATATCCTTGTTGACAGTGATGTCACGTCCGAGGCGCCAGGATGAATAGTCAACAACATTCTCATGAGGAGGGACAAATTCATCGTCGTCCATGGAGCGGAAGGGCATGTCGCAGAGCTGTCTAAGAGTTTCCACTGCATCATTCGGAGTCAGTCATCATATTTCGGGTCTGATTCGTCAAAAGTACCAGAAGCGAAGGAAGCTTCTGTGAAGTAACAGCAGCGTGAACGAGAACCTCTATGCTCTTGGAAGTGGCGCAACCCGAAAAGAAAAACGACTTGGAGAATTACTCACGCAGCATCTCGCAGACCTCATTTTTGATACCGGCTGGGTGACGCTCTACAGTCTCGTACAATTTCTGGTCCTTGATGTCGGGGTCGGGATCCGGTTCCAGTAATGCAATGGACGGAACGAGGAACTCGAACTCAACTCCACAGGTCAGGGTCCCGGCGCTATCATCGCGGGCCTCGATCATCTCGTCGATCTTCGGAATGCATTCCATCATCGACATGATGATTCGCAAGTAAAGGAGTGGATGGATGATGCAAAGCTGCAGGAGATGTAAGGGAGAAGGAGGAGTTCAAGGTGGGGAGTCAAGAAGGGAGACAAAAAAGTAGGTGCAAATTTTTTTGCAGGTAATTATATTCACTAAGATCAGAATCTTCCGGAACCTATTTTCTATCCTAATCGGCGACTTGACTCTGTTATTGAGTCGGCGGATGGTGTCATGATTGGTGTGCTGTGGAACAGGAATCTGAAAGGCCACCATGTCAAGGGCAACCACGCCGAAATACTACTTGACTAAAGCTCAAGGAAGTAGCTTTTCTCTACAGGTTGTGAATTAAGTCATGCTCTCAGACCTCCTGTACTATTTGTTGCATTAGGGGTAGTATATATGGGAACAAAGTATTGTTGGGATTTCCTTTTAGCACCTGTAGGAAGATGGCTGCAACAACATTCAAAACAAAAAATAATGATTACATTAATAAAACAAGTCACTTAGTTTTGTTTATCATATATGTGTATATATTTATGCTGCGCTAGCAGTACTTGTAAACAGAGGTAGAATGAAATAGCAGTTAACTACATTTGATTGCTTAGGTCTAGCAATTTGTGTCATGTAAACTATAATCAATCAACCCATCCATCAACGACTCCATTGAGAATTTATTTTAGTAATTCTCTGACATCCCTACCGTTGACTGATCGCAGATTTTTTCTAATACCTTGAATCTCGAATCCGCACCGCGTCCAATAGCACGCACCCTGTTCTCGGATCCCTAGAAAGCCCTCCAGGCCTCGACGAAATGATGGGTATTTGCTTCACCAGTACTTTGTACAAAGTAGCTTAGGTACTGCACCGGTAGCCCGCTTCTACCCCAGGTCCAGGACCGTACTCGTATCACTAGATGCACAAAGTCAACAAAGCCAGCGAGCTTCCTCAAGGGAGCGCCGAACCGACACCGGAAGAGCTTGCTTATATTTCGCCATTGCATCATCCATTTCGCACGACAGTACCATTGATCATCCAGGCCGGTACAGACGAAGGCTTTCTCGACACTATCAAGGAGTTTGCAGATGGGATGATCCAAATAGATGAAAATCCAGTGAAGTTTCTTTCAACAGACTTCATGTCACACACAATATGATTATGGCTTATGAAGGATCAGGGCTGGAACGTGAGGTAGAGAGCGTGCTCATAGAAGCTGTTCAGCTTCTTCGGGTTGGAACTTATTACATACTGCCACGGCGACCGGAACTTGGGAGGAATGTTTGGAAAAATTACACAGTATGATTCTTTTCTTCCTTTTTTTTTTAAAGGCGGATAAGATAATAATGGCGGAGCGGTATGCCTGTCTCAAAGGCGTAACTGAGGTTAGAAGATTTCCCGAACACCACGTAAAACACCCCTTTAGAGACGCAGGCGCTTCATAGCCCAAAGCCCACGAGAAGCGCGCTAGGTCTCTTGGGGAATAGAACCATTCACCTGAACGTATTAGTAACCCAACTTCCAAAGTAGCAGACCAATGGGCGCCGAGTCGTCTAGGTAGCTGCTTTTGAAGTGGCCAATCAGAAGCGGTTCTAGATTATTTTAGGAAATTAAAATACCTACTTCGTACTTTGTATTCAACCCAATATTTCATACCATCTATCTACACCACTGACTTGTCGTCTTGAAATATTAGCAGAAAGCGCCGACATAAGATGGCTCAGACGAATCCGGTTGCCATTCCACGCGGCCCCTCAGCTTCCACGATAGATGAAGCGCGATGGCGGCTTGTGCTCGCACATACCCCCACGTCCGATTTTCTCTACGGCGTTATCTCGACGGGGATCTACTGTCGACCGAGCTGCCCCTCGCGACGCCCACGCCGCTCGAATGCCCGGTTCTTCGACTCCGCAGCTAGTGCTGCAGCGGCCGGGTTCCGGGCTTGTCGACGCTGTCGGCCGGAATCGAGAGAGCCGAGCCACGAGTCTCCGCAGGCATCTGCGGCAAAGCAAGTCGAAGTTGCGTGCGAATATGTGCGCCAGCGCCAAGGCGTGGCTCAACTGTTGGAGATCGCCGCCCATGTCGGCTTGTCGCCTCGGTATCTCCATGGGCTGTTCAAGCGGGTCATGGACACGACGCCCGGTGCATACGCAGCGGCTATTAGAAGAGAGGGTATAAGGCAGCGTTGTGACGCTGACGCCGCCGTTGCTGCAGTTTCGGATTCGACGCCCCTCGCGCTTGACTTCACCAAAGTGGACGACTTTGTGCATTCTGATCCCCTTGATGAAGGTGATCGCGGCATGTCTTTTGCGGAGCCTGATCAGATGATTTATGAGTACCTGCCAGAAAACCTAGGGGGGTTGGACTACATTGACTTCAACCAAAACCCATATTCGGCATGGTTCAAAGACTGCAACTTCGATATGGCGGGGTTGTGGGATACGACTAGCGAGTCTGTCGAATCGCAAACGGATACCTCCCTTTCATCAGGCTGTGTAAACCCTTCGCTACTCAGCTCCTCAAAGCCACCATTCTAACAAGCATTTCCATTGAACTTGAGAATATCGATGTTGCCACGTCTATATCTACCTAGCTGTAGAAATTGATGTCAACAGCTGTGACCTCACGCCGACGAGGCACTAACGGGACATCATGTCGGAAGAGTTGACAGATCAGGTCAAGAAATTTAGTAGCATATAGAGACATCGTCTACATCCCGCTGCCTCTTAGATTAGGCACTGACGCCTCTCTCAACCCGAACAGCAAAGCAACCGTGCGCCGCATAGTGCACATGACAATACTCCGCCGGAGCCCCCTCGCCCAACATGCGCTCCAACGTCTCCAACGCACGATCCCCATCCACGACTTCTGCATCCTGAATCATATGCTTCGCATCGTAAGCGCGCAGGGACAGGAGACGCGATCGTTGCTGCTCAGGAAGAAATCCCCCTGATGCCCCGAAGGCCGCAAGTTTGCACGACGGCTTGGAGTGGACATAGATGGGCGACGCAGATCGATAGGGACTGTCGCCGAGGAAAGGATCGTATGATATGAGCAGCATCTCATCGCCGACCTTGCTGTCTAGCTGGCATCGCCGGCAGGGGACAGGTATACTCGGTGTTTGCACTACGACGAGCCCCTCGTCGTCGACATTGGGCGCGGGCATTGGACGCCAGCGCAGCGTCCCCGGGATACGCTTCTGCTGGGTTACCTGGAATTCGTGAGCCTTGTAATCTTACGCTGAAACCTTGATATATCATTCTATACTCACATCCACGTTCTGCTCGGAGGCGGTCGCCGTCGTGGAAGAAGTGGCCATGGTTGTTATTTTGGTGAATGTCTTTTGATAACTATCGTCCGGGTTTAGATAAGAATGTAGGATGTAGAGTTAGATTGTCCTTCAGAATGAAATCAGAAATTTGAAGAGGTCTAAACACTCTTTATACACGAGCTCAGAGTCATCGAAAGCTCCCCTTTGAAATCACTTGCTGTTGAAATGACGAATCAGAGACGAGTGATCAACGACAGCAGGTAGCTGGTGGGGCTTGCTGAGGAAGTGACCGATGATACAGCAGTGACAGGGTTCGCGAATTCCAATGTTAAAGCTTTTCGGGATGACAAGGTCCAAAATTAGGACTGAAAAATCAGTTATAAGGTAGATGTATTATGTATACGACCGTCACCTCTCGTATACGGAAACGGAGAACCACATATAGGGTGTACCCCTGGTAGAGACGCATATCTGGGCATATTCACTGGCTCTGCTTTTCGCCGCCTTTCTGGGGATGACAAGCAAGAGCAATCGCCCAAGTAGATAGACATAAAATTTTACTGTAGTAGCTAGAGCAGACCGCTAGATATAGACATCCTCTAGGTCTCGAGAGCCCCCTAGGAACGTTCGCAGCGAGTCACTTCGAAGGAGATCTGGCGCATAGGATGGGAGGCGTAACAGCTACTATATACGAAGCCGCTGACGGAACCGACGAATAAACCGGCGATAGCAGCGGCCTACACTAGGTTATATACAAGTCATTCGGATGAATTCAAGGGGGATATCTACTATCAAACACTCAAACCATCCTGTCACAATCATTTTCCGTGAGCTCTAACATACAAATCGCAGGGTCACCGCTAGTTGATCTTAGTTAACCGGTTGTATGTGCACTGACTTCTGAAGACATATCGGTTCGATACAGGATTTAAGAACTAAGTGCCTCGAAAAAAGGGAAAAGTTGGGATAAGTCAGTCCCATGTAGAACGAGACAGTACGAACTATCTACTGAGTAGGAACGATTAATATGTAGAACATCGCGTCCACCAAGACGACCGAGGTAATGCATCGAGGTTCGGACCTAGGAGTGAGCGTATGGCGTTTCCTTGATGAGCTGGTTATAACCAGTACCCTAGAAAGATAGAAGCGGAGCTGGTGATAGCGTATGATGTATTTCTCGTCCGAAATAGTCGTCTGCGCATTTCATATATCCGACATGGAATGCTCGAATAAGAAGCTATGCTAGATCTAGTAATAGCCTTACTGATTCAAATAAGAATAGAAAGAAAATAACTACTTCTGCCACAAAGCTGTCTTAAGACTTAACAGTAAACGATAAACCACACGCTTGATCGCCGAAGATAAGAAAAATGATGGCGTCCCCCGCACACTCCTCGTACCCGATGCGCCTTTCCCCGCTTGAGGGACTCATGCCGAACGTATACGTGCGCCAGATATGCTGCTTCGCAACCCCGAATTCATCTGCGATCAGAGTCCTATCCCGGGGCTTACGCGGGCTCGCTCAGGATGTGCCATACATTCTCTCGCGACTGGTCCGCGACACCTCCGGCCTCGCGTTAAGTGCACCGTGCCGCAACCCCGAGGATCTCTTCTCGCGGCACGACCTCTTAGATTCCATTAGCTACGCCGCTCTCCGATCCGCTTCTTTCCCGCCGGGCGCGTTCCTGTCTCCTGGCATACCCCCGCCGGAAGCCCTCCCGCCCTATCCGGAGTCGCCGGTGGTATTTGCCGCCCGCGCAACTCTCGTCGACGGCGGCTTGATCCTGTGTGTGGCCGTGCACCATGCCGTGACAGACATCACGGGATACGGCGCGCTGCTCAAGATCTGGGCATCGCACTGTCGCCGTCGCGATGCGCCGTCACCATCGCACGACATCGGGTTCGACGCGAGCTGGATGGACCGCGGCCCCCTCTTCCCGGCATCCGCGGGCTCGTCTCATTCCTCTGATCCCATTCCTATGCCCCTGCCAGATCTTCTACACATCCGGACCCCCGAAGAAGAAGCGGCGCGAGCTGCCCGCCGATCGCGGAGCGCACCGGAGGAGTTTCAAACGGGCATCTTCTACTTCCCGCAGAAACGGCTCCGGGCGCTGAAAGATGCCGTGAACGCGCATATCGCGTCGCGGGGGCCCGGCGCATGGGTTTCGACGGGTGACATCCTGTCATCCTTGCTCTGGAGCGCGATCATAGGGGCCAATGGTACCGAGGAGGTCCTTTCGGACGAGGCGGCGCGGACGAGCACGTTGTCCTTCCCCGTGCAGTTCCGCTCTGTGCTTCGGCCGCCGCTCCCGGGGGGTTTCTTGGGTGCCACGTTCGTGATGACTACCGCGAAGGCGCCGCATAGGGATGTGTGCCTCATCTCCCGGCCCAGGCCTAACTCGGATTCCGTAGCACCGAGTCCAGAATTGAAAGCAGAGCTGCAGACTGGGGCAGAAACTCCAGTAGGATTCCCCAATATTCAAGCACTTGCGAGTGTTGCGCTCGCGATCAGGCAGTCCACACATGGAATCGACGATGCGGCAGTGCGGCAAGTCTTGGAGTACCTCGAGGCCCACCAGGACGTAATTCCTGAAGAAACTCTAATCCTCGGTCCGCCGAGATATGAGGCAGGGGGTAGCTGGACATCAGTTGTGTCATGGGCGGACCAATGCATCTACGAGCTTAACTGGGGTGATAACATCGGTCGTTGTGACGCAGTGCGGCTGTCGAAGATGGGGTATGAACGGGACCCTATCGTGCTTCCGCGTGTACCTGGTCTCAACGGGGGTGATGGCGGGCTAGAAGTTATTATGAGTTATGAGAAGGAGATCATGCAGAGGTTGATAGAGAGTCCTGTTATGAGACAACTAGGCGTACTTCGATGCTTATCATGATATTCCCCGTAATTAGCGAGTTCTATACAATAGATTACATGGAATCCTACATATGTTATTTTACATATTATACCATTTTTACATACACGGATTGCGAGCGTTCGCTCCTCCTTTAATACACTACTTTTAAAAGTACATTGAAGTTTTAAACCTGCCACCTTTCATACGCAGCTCCTCGTAGGTACTCTTATGCAATCGACCTTATGCTTGACTTGGGGTCGTCTGTGGCCGAATGAGATGATTAGGGCCATACCATGCGCCCTTCAAGAAAAAGTTCCAGTACACCCAGGGCTGATCCTCTGTTAGCTTGAAACGGCCATGTAAGACAACTCTGGTGCGCTGATACTTACGAAAATATTCTTCTTCAAGTAGTAGTATGCTGCATTAGGAGTTTCTTGTCCACCGAAGATATCAGCGAACGTCTCCTGAGGCACACCGCCGTATTTGAATTCGCAGAGCATAAGCTCATTGTGCCCTGTCAAAAGCGGGCAGCTCGCATAGCCGTCGTAGGCGGCCTTAAGCTCTTTACCCGCCATCAATGCCAGAAGATTGTCGACCATGACGGGAACCTGCGCCGAGATCGCAGCGGCCGTCTTGCTGCTCGGTAAGCTAGACCCATCACCTATCGAGAAGATGTTCTTATACTTGTTGTGTTGGGTAGTAAATTTGTCGACATCAACCCAGCCGTCAGAACCAGCTACACGGAGAATAAATATTAGCGCGGGTTGCGACAGAGCGCAGGTTGCGACAGCGTGCACCACGTAGCAGACTATGAATAGGCTCAGGACTCACCAATCTTCGACTTAGCGACCCAGTCCCACGGCTTCTGGGGGGGTACTACGTGTAAGAAATCGAATTCCTTCTGTACTGAGGTGTCTTGAGAGCCACCGGCCAGGTTTTTGAAGGTGGCCACCTTTTTTTTGGCGTCGAGGGCAACAAGGTTGTGTTGGAACAAGCCATGAACATCGCGCTCCTTACGCAGGGCTTCCAAGGCCTGAGAGTATTTCGGTACCGCGAACATAGCTATGTCGCCGTTAGCATACACAGCAAATACGATGGAGCTGTTTGTCACCTTACCTGGAGCGCCAGTCGCAAAGGTGATATCGATGTTATCGCGCACACCTTCTCGCTTCCACTGCGACAGGGCCATCCACATGATCTTCTGAGGCGCGCCGGCGCATTTTATGATGCCTGCGGGCTGAGTGAAAATCGCACGTCCCTTCTTGAAAGCCTGGATATTCCGCCAAACCTGCTCGACGCTATGTTCAGAGTAAATAGTTGACACTTGGCTCGCGGGGTCCTGTAAGGCTTCTTGAAGACCAGGGATCCCAGCAAAGTTCGTCTCGAGACCAGGCGCAGCGATCAGGTAATCGTACGAGACATCGACTCCCTCGGACGTCTTGACGGCATTGTTTTCCGGGTCAAAGGTAGAAACCCGCAAGGGATAGTGCTTCACTCCATCCGGTATTACATGAGAAAGGGGTCTCTGAACGTCGTCCAGTGATCTCAGGCCTGAGCCAACGAGCGTCCACCCAGGCTACGACGGGATGTCAGCATAATTCAATCTCGTCGCCGTAATAAAAGTAAAAGTTGTCAAAAGGATGACGGTCAACTGCTCACCTGGTAATGATGCGTTTGGGCGGGATCTAGGATGGCGATGTCCTTCTTTTCAAGTCCTGCAGAGCGCTGCAGCTGCGCAGCGGCGGTCACGCCGGCCGTTCCAGCTCCAACAATAACAACTTGATGGTGCACCTTTGCTGGAATCGATGTAGCGTATGTTCTCAGCAGCCTGCGGGCAGGTTGGGCCAGGGGCCGTAATGCGGGGGAGGTGGTGGCCATTGTGTGCCAAGAAATGGGACACATAACACTGGATAGTACTTCGCACAATAGGAATCTTCGTCGCGACGACGTTTTTGCCTTTGCTTATTCGGAATAACAGTGACTTAAAAGCTCGGTTGTTTGTACATCCCGAGATCGGCCTCTTCAGACCACCACGCGAAAAAATAATAGCGATGTCCCACATTTCAAAATAGAAGACATCCTGGCGGTGGGGTTGCTGAAGAAAGACAAAAAGTTCAACTTGATTCCGCCCGGACTTGAACCGGAGACCTTCAGTGTGTTAGACTGACGTGATAACCAACTACACCACGAAACCTGCTGTGGTGAGACAGCATCCTGATCTAGCCCATGACGTTGATGGCCGCGCGGCGTTTGCTGTCCATTACTACCTCATCCCAACGTGAGTATAGGGTGTTCACAGCTAGTGAAGTTGTTGCGTAGGTAAAGGGCTTGCATAGGTATAGATGTTAGTATGCTGGTACAACATGAAACAATTTGGTATCAATGGACGGCTTCTTTTGTCCCCGGAGAATAGCCAGGTATACCTTATTAATCCGCAGGACCCAAGATACAACAAGCTAGGTGCAATACGTGTTCAAGGCTTCGAAGTATACATGAACAATCAAAAGGCCTAGGCAGAATTACCTAAAAGCCTGTATATATATACAAGCAAGTATTACCGAACTCAGAGGCTGCACTCTTCGTGGGAACGTTTACAATTATTGTTGCCAATCGACACAAAGTCGATTGTAAAAACCTCGCCAATACAACAAAACACCCCGGATAGAGCCCGGAAACACGGTGCACCTTAGCTCGGAATTCCCTGTCAGACCCATCTCTTAGGTGCAGTAGCTTGCCAAGTGCGGGCTGGTCCGTTATTCAACTACCTAGCCCATCTCATATTGGGTCGAGTGTGTATGTACCCAGCCGGTATTATACTCACACTCGCAACTGTGAGAGGTACGTTTACATGAAGGTATCGGCAGTTCTTTTTGGCGGACAATTTGATATTGACGTACGACATGTCATCCTTACACAGCAATAAAGTAATACCTATTGAAGAAATTCAAATATCCTGATGCCAAATATCCAAAATGCGGGCTTTCTTGGAACATAGCAAATATTACTAGTACACGAATATGTTCGTGCTGGACTTGCGGAAATAAGTCGAGCAATCGGGCCTGCAGTCCTCTTATAAATTAAGATTGTTAGTTTCATCTGCAACCTTGTGTCGGTTGTACGACATCGCTTAGCAATTCAATCGCGCGGAAAACAGCGTCAAATCTGCATCAGTCAGCATTGGCTTGGTTGTCCAACACATACACGTTATGAACAGCGTCCAATCCCAGTCCAAACAAAGTAGGGAAATAGCTGCGCAATGTCACACGTAAGCAATTCCTGGTTTCGCTATCGAGATCCTCTTCGGAGAATGTCAGGGTTCAATAACTCTTCAGTGGGCGCAACGATGACCAACAACGTCTTATTCCATTAGCCGAGGGCGAAGACCGACGTGGGGATAAGGTGAGAGAGTGATATCATGGGGGCGCCAATGGGACAAGAGAGCAGTCGTCACCTCACGGTTATTGAAGGTCAGGAGCGGGCGCCTGGTCTTGTCGGGCACACGGAGATCGCGGTTCGTTCACGAGATGGCGCCTAGCTTTGGCGGCACAGAGCATGTGTATACTCAAGGAACTCAGCGCAGAGAGCTCACCGTTGCGCTTCAGCTTATCTCATATTGACAAAGCATCCACACAAAGTGATAGCGCTGATGTCGCCGTTGAAGTCGGTGGCTTGTTCAGGCAAGCCTCGGGACTTGAGGAGCAAGGCGAAGTCGCGGTCAAAGACTTAGAAGCAAAGCCTGCGGTGGCACCGGCAGTTTCACCCGGTGATATCCACGCCCATAAACGTCTTTCAGTCTGCGGGGTCGACTCCCTGATAGCCGTTGAGCTACGTAACTAGGTCGGAGTCTGTCTCAGAGCCGAGAGCGTCATCCTCGAGATCATTGAGTGGTGTTGGAATAGATGGGGAGAACCGGTGAGTTCGTCAAGCCTTAGTGCTCTGCCTTAAGAATTAGTTATATTCGTTAGCACGAATTCTCTATTTTGTAATATAATTAGCGATTTTGAAAAGTAAAGTCGCTGATAACAAAACAGAGCACCTGCGGCTATAATGAGGAAGCGGTCGCTGCAAAATAAATCGACTGAGGCCTTCGTACCAAGTGTTTAATATTGCTAATTATTGTAACACTTTCTGTTCCAGCATTGAATAGGTAAGACACCTAGGGGATCCTTACAGGTTGCAGGAACGGTAAATTTGCGGTAACAATGCCGCTCCTTTTTTCTGGATCTGAGACTATTCCACTAACTTTTTAGAAGTCGCTTTTGCGTTTACGAACTATATATTTGCCGCAAATATATTACTTAAATAGAAAAAGCAGCTCTTTAAAATAAGAAGTGCTAAAAGCTCAAACGCTCTAATGTTTAAGCGGCAAATTTACCGCAAATATACCGCTTAAAATAAAAGGAGCAGTATATTTGCGGTATATTTACTGCTTCTAGAAGGTAACGTTTAGGAAAAGTTAGTGGAATTGTTACAGCTACCGCAACCTGCCAAACCCTGCTAAGTATAGTTACCTACATGTAGTAATTGCGCAGGGGCATATACATGACGTGAGCTTAGATCTTCGTACTTGGTAAATCTAACCAGAACAGCTGCTCAGGCTATAACGCAGTATGACACGCTGTTCTTTCACATACGACCATAGGATCTGGAAAACGCGGGGTCCCGTCCGCTCCCCCATAGCTAAGCCAGATACCGCCAGATTAGTAGTTGGGTCGGTGACGACCAGCGAATCCCTGGTGTTGTATGTTTTTACTTTTGATTTCCTTTCTACGTTCATTTTTTTTTTCAAGAAATCATCTTATGATCAACTCTCCTGGTGCCGCTCACAGTCCAGTGGTATTGATAATTCGTCGGAGTACAATAGTACCTAGTTAGCCCGCATATACTTTCAGACCCCTGACAAATACGTACACGGCAGCCACAGAGCAGCGGCAACGCTATTCATGTGATGCAAATGCCAGGCGGCGTTACATAGGTAGTGAAATGCACACCAATACGAAATCGGAATATTCGCGCCTTCGCCACTTCGCGATTAAGTGACACCCCCAGCTGACGAGAGATTCTGAGAGGAACTTTGGGTCCTGCGGGGTGCATGATGCATGAGTGACGAGAGAGAAGCTATATACCCAGTACCCATGGTTATGCAGAGGAGAGTAAGCAGATATAGTAACAGCGTCACATCAGGAGAGCAGCGATCGTCTCTTCATGACGTTTCTATATTGAGGAGATAGATATAAAGTCGTATTCCCTTCGGAGCAGCATCTTCGGATTCCATCTACCACATGAGTAGAATTTAGGTATGCGCTTTGGAATAGCTTTGCCAATATGAATGAGACAGTATTATTCCGCTTTGGCTTTCCCTCATGGGAGGAGAGCTGGAGCCCACGGGCTCTGGTGTCTGGTTCCTCGGCCCCTTACCTCCTCGGCCTCGCCCTGGTTATGTGGACAACCTACCTCTGGTCTACATCAAACCCCAGTCTTAAGAAACTACCATATGTTAATCGTGCCGGCTTTTTCTCTGATGCCCGAGCCAAGGTGAGTCAAGCAGTGGAACATCCAATATTGATCTAATTTTTGATATGCATCTTATAGCGTGAGTTTCGGGTTTCAGCGAAGCCTATTCTGCAGAACGCGAGAAAGCAGTATCCCAATCAGCCATACCGAATGACCACGGAATTCGGGAATGTCGTAATGGTACAATCGGAATGGTTCGATGAGATCCGCAATAACTCAAGCCTGAGCTTCCTGGGAACTGTGCCTCAAGTATGTGCTTGGACTTCGCCCCGTTTACTCTCCGGCTGACTGAACATTCGCTTCAGGAACGAATTTGTGAAATTCCAGGCTTCGAGCCTCTCTCAGCACTCGGAGCAGACGGCGAACTGGTGCAGATTATAGCTAGAAAGCAGTTGACCAAGTTGCTCAGTAAGCGTTCCACCATTTATCGCAGAAGTCGACTTCTAATCATTGCAGACCAGGTCACCACACCACTATCCGAGGAGGCGGCACTCGCTGTGTCTCTGAGCTTGGGAGAATCTACGGGTATGTATTGTCCCCGTACTCCAAGCCGCACGAAACTGATCAATATAGAATGGAGTGAGATCACGCTGCTGCCTGCCATTCGTGATATTATTGCTCGCATGTCATCTCGGGTATTCCTAGGAGAAGACCTCGCTAGAAACGAAGAGTGGTTGCATATTATGAAGGGCTACACAGTCGATGCATTCCAAGCAATCGACATACTCACCAAATATCCCAAAAATCTGCGACCGTATATTGGCTGGCTCTTCCCAGAATGCAAGCGAGTTCGAGACTATTACAGCCGAGTAAGGAGGTTGATAGATCCCGTTTTGAAAAAAAGAGAGGAGATGACACAAGCCGCTTTAGCAGCTGGTCAGCCAGCTCCGGTTTTCAATGATGCACTGGAATGGATCAAGCAGGAATCAAAGGCGAACGGCACCAAATACGACACTACGACGTTTCAACTGATAATTTCTACCGTGGCAGTCAATACTACGACGGATGCACTTCATTCAACTTTGGTCGCGCTCATGCAACATCCAGGAGCTCTGCAAGCCGTTCGAGATGAGATCGTTCAGGTGCTGAAGGCAGAGGGCTGGAAGAAAACAGCGCTCTACAATATGAAATTAATGGACAGCGCCCTTAAAGAGACACAACGCATCAGGCCATTCTTCCTTGGTATGAAAACACATCCAAATCCTCGCGTAGTGTATGCAGAAGGCTAATAAGGCTCGGATTAACAGCCATGCGCCGTTCCGTGGAAAAGGACATGGTATTGTCAGACGGCACCGTTCTCAAGAAAGGCTCTCGTCTTCACATCGACACACATCGAATGGTAGACCCGAATGTGTACGAAAACCCAGAAGAGTGGAATATTGACCGCTTCCTTGAATTAAGATCACAGCCCGGCAAGGAACATTCGGCGCAACTAGTGACCACCAACGTCGATCATTTCGGGTTTGGGCACGGCGAGCATGCGTGTCCCGGGCGCTTCTTTGCCACCAATGAACTGAAGGTGGCTCTCTGCCATTTGCTGATCAAATACGACTGGGAGCTGGCACCGGGAACAGATACTGACTTTGTATATATCGGCTTCAACCAGAGAGCGAACCCAGCCACCAAGGTGCTATGCCGAAGGAGGAGGACGCCGGAGCTTGACATCGACTCTATCTAACACAGTGATTCGGACCATGGATTCGTGGCGAAAAGCAAAGTTTGATGTCTCGCTACCAGAAATATTTTTTATTCAGGATAAATTGTGCGTACCCGTATACTTCTACTCGACTTCCCCCAAAATCAGATCTGGCTGGGGAAATACGTCATTCTCATGGCTATTATACGTATGATTAGGCGTTCCATCTGTTAACCTCAAGGTCGATAAAGCGTCAGCGTCTGTGGGTTGCTTACCAGGCTATCAGCATCGCGAGAGCTGCCTACCTATTGTAGCTAAGGTCAGGGGCAATGATCGTTTCAATAGCAGATCTAGATGATATTTGTAGACTGTCTTGTTGCTCTCATTGGCCATGTGGTGGGATATCGGGGGGACGGGAACACTGTCGCATGTGCAGTCACCATCAGTTACAACATATATATGCGACAATTATTTCCTTCGAGTTTCAATACGAAGCAGGCTATTATGAAAACATTGATTGATCAGTAAACTACCAAAAGCAATCACTCAAGTGATGTCGCCAAACGACGCCGTCAGTGCGATAGTCGCAACGACGGTGACAAGTGAGGCACCCAAGTATAGATGAGGTTCATTAGTTCAAGATGCTTGTAAGATCCGTCTCCTTAACATAACGCACTATACCCGCAACATATCCGTTCCGGGCTTTGATCACATTTCTCCCAGCTAATTATAATAAACTACACGGCTCATAGGCCGTTAGCAAGATCAATCAGAGCATCAGCCCTCTCAACGATTGCCACGTCGTAGCCAAAATACCGACAGAAATAGTTCAGCACATCCTCGCAAGCGAAAGCTGTCGCACTTGTTAGTGGTCTCGCACATGAATCTAAAGAATTCGAAGCGCCATACCTTCCATTAACCGTCTCGAAAACCCCTTGATTTCCACCACCGTTTCTGGTCCGAACAGTCCCACAAACTGTATATTTGATGGCAAAGTCTCCGGGTCTTGATTTGATACCCATCTGCACCAGATCTCCGCACACATCACAGCCTTGACTTCCGAGTATGAGAGGATGGGCACGCCGGCGAGGTCCCGCCGACCAGTTCTGACCTGGTCAAGTCGTTTCAGAAAGCTTTGGACCTCTGCCGGATCTTCGACAAGGTTTAAAATATCTCGAAACCCGGCTCTTGTGATATCTTCTGCAAAGTGGCAAGGCAACGCCATCTTATCTCGAACACAGTGAATCAAGTCTAAGTTGACAACCGGCATAGCACCGTGACCCAATATAACATGCGCTAGATCATCAAGGGTACATAAGTCGCGTTCTACTATGAGGCGCGCATAGCCGATCCTGAATAGCTCTTCGGATTCGTGACCCGTTGCATGCTTCATAGCTTCGGCTACTTGGGTTGGTAACGCTTCATAGTCAGCAACAAGGCATTCGATCCCATGGGTTATCTCGATATCTGGGTCGTCCTTTTTCGCTGCGGCTAAGAAAGACGGCCAGCCGCTGTCAAAAGTATTATATGACTTGCGCTCAGGGTTAGTGTTCTCCGAATTAATCATCATAGGGGTTCGTTATTAAGTGAGGTATTGACGCTTACAGCTGGCTCGACGATTGGATGCATTGTTCTCTTAACGGGATGATATCTAGGAATTTTAAAATGGCTTGAGAGTATGGCTGTGTGCGGCCTTGCGAAGGGCGATTACAGTTCGTGCATAAGACAATGTAAATCTAAGACTATATAATATATATGTCCTAGGAGGGAGATAAACGACGCCTTTTGAATGGAAGCATGAGAGATAATAATACAAAACGTGGGGCTGAGCGATAGATTAGAACCCGTTCGCATCCATTCCTCTACAACTCCGGATCATTGGGTTGATTCGTACACAGCTCTGATGAAATCAGCCCCAACCAGCAGGCCGCCGCGTTTGTTGAGTGGCGGGTGAATGTTCGTGCGACGACGGGATGTAAGGAGGAACCGCGAGTGACAAGGTAGATATGCCGTATTGCATATGCAACTAGTTTATTTAGGAAGCAATTTGAGGGTAGTAGCAACCGGCTCAGCAGCTAAGGTAGCTAGTCGATCATGCAACTGGACTGGCTGTGCACGGCTTGATCTTGGAACTGCCACACGCGAGAAATCCGCGAAAGGTCTGGCATGCACAATGATGCGGCGCCGAAATGAGAGACAGAAAAAAAATAAGATGAAAACCTAGCGAATGATAAGTGATGTGTGTTCCTCTTTCGGCAGTGTGCATAGGCGGCTTGACATGCAGCATATGGGATTGGATCCTCTCCTGAGCTGAAGATGCAAGCGGGACCAATGGTGCTAAGGGAATGCAGCTTTACGCCATTACAGGATTGCTTACATTGCTCCCGTTCCCTTCTGGAAGGATACATCTACTTTATTACTGTATAGTCTCTAGAACTATCGATTCGAAGATGATAGGTATGGGCAACAATGTTCCTCCTTTCAATGCCCCTGCCCTGTGTGTGTGTATTGGATTTAAAACAACGGTCGGTATCTATCTTCTGGCCCCGTTATATTTACGTTCTCCTGATAGGTGTCGTCTTCGGCAAAATACTTATACTATGAGTGGTTTCTAGGCACGATACAGCCATATTTTGGGAGACATGGCAGACAATACTATCTTATCAACTTTTATGCTGGAGCATCAGTGCTTACGTGGCGAGCCTATATTGGGAATTACTGACATGATTATTCAACAATCGTGGCTAGTCACTCCTCAGCGCAATGGCCTAGGTATCTCTCTGTATTCTCGCTCGACAGGCTAATGGCCAACATGTTGCTCGAAATTCCGAATCCAATTAACGCCTTAGACACTTAGTAACTCATGACAATGTCAATTAAGCAAGACGGTAAAATAGCGTACAACTAACTGCGACGGTCCCTAGAGAGACCCTCAACTACAGTTTCGAAACCACGTGCGACAGGCCACCGGACCGAGTTGAGTTGTGGTTGGAAGAAGTGGCTGGCCTCTTCGGCATGTGAAAGAGTCCATCCAGGCCACAAGGTACCAAGCTCGACCAATAGGACGCCACATTCTGTACCTCGGCGGACGGTGGAGTTTCCTCTGACATCAGTGTTCGCACATTCTGGGGAAGTTGCCGCCGCAATGCGCTGTAATGCACTGCAACACGCATTAGTCAGATCCACTAACCCAGTTGAGAAAGTCCCGAGGTTCAAATACCTTCTGTTATCCTTAGCTAGCTTCGCCTGCACCGATTACCTACTTACCTACTTACTTACTTACCAATACCGGCCGTCCCAAAACATAATTTTTCTACATTCCACATCCGACGTACCTGACATATATCCTCTCACGAACGAACAGTAGTTTCCTACCGAAAGCCTTCGCAGATATCAGCGAAAACCATCGCATTAGTGAGCCGTCTATCTAGAAGTTATCAACAGAAACATGGGTGGTGAGTCTTCCTTCTTCATCGCTTACGCTCCTTGTACTCTTCTCTACCTGTCCTTAATTCTCTCGTCCGAAGCGAGGCGGCGAGAAGTTGGGACGACGGAACCTAGAACTGACGGTAATCCGACACGATAGCCATCGAGAGATTAACGCAGATATCGGGCCAGATCTCTGGCTCCAAGTCCGCCCGAGACAGGATCCTCCAGAAGAACCCCGATGATGTATGTCCTGACCCAACGATCCCCCTCCCCCTCTCTCACGCCCTCTCCCCCGAGGAGATAATTTGTTATGAACCCGGAGTAGCAGGAGATGGTAAAGCTGACCAGGACATTTCTCTTCCAGATCGTTGTCACGGCGTGCCTGCGCACGGCCTTCACCAAGGGCGGCAAGGGCGCGTTCAAAGACACGGCGGCGGCGGATCTGATGGCCGGGGTGCTGAAGGGCATAATCACACGCTCCGGCATCGACCCGGCGCTGGTAGAAGACGTGTGTGTGGGTGAGGTGCTGGCACCTGGCGGTGGCGCCACCGAGATGCGCGCCGCTACGCTCGTCGCCGGGTTCCCCGAGACCACGGCCGTGCGCACTCTCAACCGCCAGTGCTCATCGGGTCTGCAGGCTTGCGTCGATGTCGCCAACCAGATTCGCGCTGGCATGATCGAGGTAGGCATTGGCGCTGGCGTCGAGAGTATGAGCTTACAATATGGGTAAGTCTTTCCCCCGTCCCCCATCCTCGTAAACCTATCGCCGAGAGCGTAAATGGCTAACAAGATCCTTCCCTAGCCCTAATGCCGTCACGGAGTTCTCCGAATTACTCGAATCCCACCCCGAGTCCGCGAACTGCAAGGTGTCGATGGGTGTTTTGTCCGAAGCCATGGCCAAGGACCGCGGGGTCAGCCGCGCCGACCAAGACGCGTTCGCGGCCTCCTCGTACCAGAAGGCGCTCAAGGCGCAAGAAGCCGGCCTCTTCGACGAGGAAATCCACCCTCTCAAGGTCAAGTTTGAGGACCCCAAGTCGGGCGAGACGCGCGAGGTGACGGTGACGAAGGATGACGGCGTGCGCCCCGGCATCACAGCCGAGTCCCTCGGCAAGATCCGGCCGGCCTTTGCCAAAGACGGCAGCATCCACGCCGGCAACGCATCTCAGATCAGCGACGGCGCCGCTGCCGTACTGATGATGAAGCGTAGCACGGCCGAACGCCTCGGCCAGACGATCCTGGGCAAGTTCGTCGCCGCCTCCGTCGTGGGCGTCAAGCCCTTGCTCATGGGCATCGGTCCCTGGAAGGCCATCCCCAAGGTCTTCGAGCTCACCGGCCTGACCAAGGACGACGTCGACATCTTCGAGATCAACGAGGCCTTCGCATCCCAGTGCCTATGGTGCGCGAACCAGCTCGGCCTCCCCATGGAGAAGATCAACCCCAAGGGCGGCGCCATCGCCTTCGGACACCCCCTCGGCTGCACCGGCGCCCGACAGGTCAGCACCCTGCTGTACGAGCTGCGGAGGCGCGGCGAGAAGATCGGCGTCACGAGCATGTGTATCGGTACTGGCATGGGCATGGCCGCCGTCTGGGTCGCCGAATAAATTCATCAATCAATCATTAATAGATAGAATGAGCATAACTCGCACTTTGTACGAAGTCATACGGATGGAGCATGTACGATTAGCCAAGTGTGCAAAAGCAGTCGAAGTGAAACCGTGATCTTTCGAGCCGAATTGAGGATCGATACACTTTGTATTTATTTGTTCATACTTTTTCCTCGTCTAGGACCTATATATGCCTATCCACGATTACCAGTACCTGACGAATGTGTGCGCATGCGACGTTTCTTGATTTGCACATTTGTTAATGCAAGTAGATAAGCGAGTGCTTCTTCAAACTTGGCTGGGATCATATCCCCCCCTAGCCCCCCTTTCCCCCTCTCCCCCGCGCAAAAGTAGATACTTGAGTATTTATACAGGTGCGCGCCAATTTGGACAGTTCCTCGCAGTTAATCTTCAATACCCCATTCGTCATTATTTCTGCGTGGGGATGCGCGTCGAACACTTAAAACAAGCCTCGTCTCTCATCTTACACGTTACATTTACTGGTGTTTCATAGAGTTTTATGAGCCAAGTATCGCGATCACGTACCTGTAGCCGTAACTGTCGATCATGCTAGGAAGCTTCGAGCGGTGGCGGTGTCCTGATTTTCATCCTTCTCGTCAGCAGTGTCACTGTCTGTAGCTACCTAGACCGATACAACTAGTGGCAATGGTGGTGTTGTCGTTGTGGCTTCGACTGTGTCCAAAGTAAGCGAAAGAGAGGTACGCAGGTTATATGCCCATCTGCCCCTGCCATACCCATTCTCACATTGTCCACCTAGACAAAAGTGCAAGACTCATCCACGTCCTAGGAGGAGAAGTTATCAACACAAGACCCGACTCCCTTCGTATTCGCGAGCTTGATGAGTTCAAAGCCAACCACGAGATCCATAAGACCGAGACCAACGCTCTTGTAGATGACGTTGCCGGAACTAAGCCAGCGCGACAGGTGGTCGTCGTGCTTTTGAAGTTCCTTTTTATCCGCTGACGACCGCTGACTCGCGGTGCGCTTATGGTGCCGGAAAGATGGTAGATGAAACCCACTCGGGCTCGCCGCTCGGCCTGTGCTACCGCCACTGTCGCGGCTAACGTGCCGGGGACTTGGTGATGAAGAACGCTTGCTGATACCCGAGTCATTTTCGGTGGATCCGGTAGACGTGGATCCGAAGACTGCCGACATAGCGGAGCTCTGGGACGAGAGATCCAGCTGCTCAATGGACTCGGAGAGCGAGTTCGTGTCAGTCGAGGTTTGTGAAGAGTCTACCTCTTCTACGGCCCGCTTGATCATGGTGAGCTCTCCTAACCTATATTACTTGTTAGTACCCCATTTTCATACGTATACCGTACTACCTACGTGTGGGTGGAATAGCTTGAAAAGGACAAGGAAATGATAAAGATGGTTGCAAACTCACTCAACAAGCTGCTTAGGCTCCAGGCCAGCATCAATGATCTCACCTGCTTCTTTTAGCGCGCCACTGAGGGAGTCGACTACGATCACACCGCCCTCCGTGGCATGTTTGTGATAATGCAGATGACCGTGCTGATGGGTTCGCGTAGCCTGGACTAATAGCTCTTTAGGTAGCTCGCGCATATCCTTGGTATAGCTACCAACGGCAACGATCAACCTTCCTTTTCTTCTCCCTTCATGATTTGTTAGAATGCTGGCATCAAACAGCTCTTCCATGCTAGGCGTGCAGCAGTAAATAACGTCCGAGGCCCGGATACTAAAGCCCTCAGAGTCAGTTATCCCTAATTTCGAATTTCATTGATACGTGTATTGGAGTTGCAAAAAGCTGCTGGGATCTGATTTTGGTGGCACAAAAGGAGCATTTGTGCTTTGAACTTCGCTTAACATGAAGAATAATAATTCGGGGAATTGCTCACTGCTCCTTCTGTAATCTCTGGTATTCGCCATATCCAGGCGTCAACATGCTGAACTGCACTTCTTCCCAACCTTCACGCTCCTTGATCTCCATTGGCACGGAGTAGAACTGTCTCAGGATTTGCTTGGCATTTTCGCTGAATTGTCGGTTAATGATGTTCACAATCCGGATTGTTGTGCCACGCAGCATTAGCGCGAGCCGGATATGCCAGTATGCTTGCAGGCCGGAGCCGAAGACGGTCAGCGTCCGGACTGTTGTACGCTTCGCCAATAGGCAGGAGGAGGCGAGCGCGGTCCGGAATGCGGTAAGGGTTTGCGCGTGGAGGAAACCGAGGGGGTTACCGTCAGGCGAATACAGCGTTAACGACCCCGTAGGCTTGATGACGGGGAGGGAGGGATTTGCAAGTGGCGAGGAGACCGTTACAACTGCGTACATCAGACAATTATATTAGCTATATGGTATACCTCGCGCGTAAGATGTCCCTTTTCAAATTATCTTTTTTTCAGCCCACCCGTCTCAATCTTTTTGGTATTCTTTTTGACTCTTCCCGACTAACCTTTGACTCCATGACCGATAGGACTAAATGAAGGCATAAACAGCGTCGTTGCTCCGGTACGATCCGAGTACGCAGACGAACGTTCCGGCTGATGATATAGACCTGCGTCGATTGACTGGGTCCCCGTCGAATACTCATGAAGGGCATTGCTCAAGGCATCTTGGAAGCCCTCGGCTTCTTCACGAGTAAGGTTCTCGAGCAAGTTGCGGATGACCTCATCGGACAGCACGGCGAGGGACATTGGCACCTCTGTGTTCACCTTTCCTCTTTTGGTTGTGCTGATTATGGAAAGCCAATCGGGTAACGAGGCCGTTTTGCTGTATCGGTTCCGAGCGTGTATGACTGTGTGTATGACTACCGGTTCTGGGCGAAGGTCGAACGGTGATGTTTTTTTTGTTGAAGATAAAAAGGATGACGATTGAGTAGTGGACTAGAGAGTTTAGTGTTTTACGCCATCAACTTAAAAATCAAAGGACCCTGCGCAAATGGAAGATAGGAAAGCCGGGCCCTTCTACCTTTACGTGGGCAGCTGCTTTGTAGCTTCCTTACCTACCTACCTGACCTGCCCAGAGTTGGTAGGTACTATTATCTGTCCCGTCGCGCTTGCCACGCGAGTCACCGCCAATAATTGATCTTCGGGAATCGAAGGTACCCCGCCGCCGTGGAACCGTGGAGCTTGGAAGGTTCAAGTTGAAGCTTCACAGTGCCTATCTTATCCAATGTTAGATGCCTAATAGTGTACATCTGTATTCTGTGGACGGATACCTGCCTCTCAGCATGAATGAGATGACACGCGTGGATTGAATGACGGAGCGTCTCCCTTTATTCAATTGCATTTCTCGTATGATAGTGATGTATACCTTGAAGGTTAGGTATTACCTACCTAGGTACCTAATAGGTCATCCAACCCACAATATTCTCTCGGCATTGTGGACTACCTCCATCTTTCCTCTCGGCATGGAGTTGGGGGAGAGTGCAGTGAACAAGACAACAACGGGAGATGTAAGCGAGTTTGCAACGGGAAGATGACATTCTTTCTTCACATATATACGCGCCCTAGGCAGAAGATGCTAGTCCCGACACGAGACTCATACCAATCGACCATATCCTGAAATCGCCCAGTCAGGCTATATAGGTTAGGTATATAAACCAAAACAAATGAGGAGAAAAACAAACTCCAAGCTCCAAGCCCCGACGTTGCTCGATCTCGAGCCGCCAAAAACCACCGTGACCAATCAGTGGCCTAGCTTGCCGTTTTAGCCCAACAAGTTGATTGTGGAATCCCATTCCCACGTCCAAAGACAGAAATACCCCGCCCGCCATGAACGAACCCGAAAGTGCGTGTTGCTGTGTGTGCTGTGTGCCCCAATTGCCCCTCTGGTCCCTCACTGGATCTGCATGCTAGCGCCATCGTGCTTAAAAACGAGCATGCCATGGGTGCCTCGGACAACTTCGGCATCCTGCCCACCTGTCCCCTTCTTGTGGCCTCCCTTGGCGGTGCCGAACCCCAGGTCGCGGATTCGTCCCGAGCCTATGTCGAACAGAATGCCATGGACCTCCAGTCCCCTTTCGTGGATCGCCCTACGGGAAAAAAAAACCAGACGTGTTAGTACCTAATGATCGCCCGTGGTGAAGAACGAAAACGTAAGTGCTGCCTGTTTCGGGGCGATGCGGGAGAACGGGGGTCAGGAGTGGGAGTGCCTACTCTTGAATGCTCACGTTCGCCATGAGCACCTTGATTCCTGCCTCGACGTTCAACTCGGCGATCCGAATGGCCCGCGCCTTCTCGTCCTCGATCGCCATCAGCTCTGCCTTGTTCGCATCGCGCAATGCCTTGAGGGGCATTAGCCAGGTGTCCAGAACACCTCCCACGCGCACCTCGCCCAGCGCTGCCGCCGCGCCGCCGCATGCCGAATGTCCGCAGAGCACCACGTGCTTTACCTTGACGTTCTCGACCGCATATTGAATGACGGCGGAGGTGTTGATGTCGGTAGGCGAGATGATGTTGGCAATGTTACGGTGCACGAAGACGTCACCCGGCTGCAGGCCAAGGATCGTCGTCTCGGGACAGCGCGAATCAGAGCAGCCCAGCCAGACTATACGTGATAGTTCCAACGTTAGCCATGCGCCTGGTAGCGAACGATAGATGCGACAATGCAGGGATGCGGGATAGGCGGCGGGGTTCAGCTGCCGAACTTAATAGTTATAGGTTCGGGCGAGAGCCCTACTTACGGATCTCTGGCGATTGCCCCGTCGCCAATCTCGGGAAAAAGTCGGGGTTCTGGTGAGCCTTGTATCCAGCCCAAGCCTGGTTGGAGCTTAACGCATAGGCGAAAGAGTCCTCTGGAGCATCCATGGTCAGCAATGCGGCCTGCGACTCCTCATGCGAAATCGAAATCCCTCAATGGCCTTTAAGTAGGCGTGCAGCTGGGCTGGCCACTGTTGGGCGGAGGTTCGGTATGGTGCGGACATCGCCGGGGTGACGAAGGAGGGGTGCTCATGAACTCACGATGGTGGGGCATGTTTTGGTGTTGGTTGGGTTAAGGGTAAGTCGAATAGAACTTCGTCTTGGCCAAAGTCGAAGAGATGCGAGAGTCGAAAAGTACAGCACCAAGAAAAGCTAAGAGTGAGGGGTTACCCGACGCGTTGCCGAGTTCTTGAGCGCCGCTGTCCGGGGAGCACCGAGATGTAAGATGCAGGATGTCCGACTCGTATGTTTCGTCTACCAACCTGGCTCTATTCGTCCTTTCAACTTATCGAGCCACTTGCTTGATTCCAAAACACGGACGCGCGCACGGGCAGCCGGGCTCGGACGGCTTGTTGGGGGTTTTGAAAGGGGACACGATGGGGGCGCTAGATTGATGCGATGCTCTTCGACGTTTGACGTGTCCAGCATAGAAGACTGTTGCTCAACGTGATACAATACCTATGCTTCTGGAGATGAAAAGAGTATAATACGCAGACCCGAATCAGATATCAGGAGCTGAATGTGGCTGGGAAGGATGAGGCATTAGATGCATCGGGGAGACCTGTACGAATCGGTGTTTCCTCCACGTGCACGCCAACGTTCCTACTAGGTATCCTATCTAAGTATCTATGGATGGTATTTCAGTAATGTCCGGCAGGCCGGGTCCATCTATCTACAAGGTGTCACACATCCTTGGCTGGCGCGGTTGTTTAAGATGAGAGGTTGTCCGGGGTTGCTCGCATGCAGGAACCACAGCAGGAAGAAGAGCGACGCATGTATGCTTCTATCAACCGGGAGGACTTGCCCGATGCAGCAGCATCAGCATCAGCATCAGGCATAGCTGGCGCGGTTTTCAATACGTATTCCAGATACTTTATCTCAGAGGGCCAGATAAGCGAGCGGTGTAGACATGTCACATCGTTGTCGAGAGCTCATCATCTTGGTTTAACTATGATAAGGTCGGTTAGGTTACCCAGGTCACGCTTCACCCCCATCCCCTCCCCAGGGAATCCAATCCCGGTAAATGGGAAATTGGCGGGCGCGCGGATGTTACCCGCAACGCTATGAGACTTCAATACCTACAATAGGTACCTAGTGTACATGTACATACGGCCGACGGATCCTCCGGACTGAGGGGATTTGGGGGTAGGTAGTATAATGCAGATAGATATCGTGGGGAAGAATGAGCTCTGGGCCCTTTAAGGTGGCTGTTCTGATCTAGCACCTGTTACTTATTATTTTCGGCTTGAATGATTGATAGTGGCGGCGACGGCGACGGCGACGCTGGTTGTTACCTCTGCTACGCTTAATAATCGGGACTGATAAGGATGAAGCGCTAAGACCTCGTCATTACATAAAATTGGTTGCTGACCTGGCTTGGCTTGTTCCCTGTCGAATCTTAAAACCAACTTCAAGGTACGCTTGGTCAAAAACAGCATAAAAAAAAATATCCCCGCTTAGATCTAACGCTAGAGAGATGGCACGTGATGGTATGGTACTTAGATAGTCGAATAATCCATTGGCAGGTCACGGATCATCTCATAATGAGCTTCACTTTGGCTGTCATTCATCGGCTCCATAGGATGGAATGGTAATTTGCAAATCCACAGGTTGGTATTCCATTTTGCCTCATCCAACGCCGAAACCGTGCAAAGCTAAGAACTCCTGTCCCCGTCATGATACAACGCAAAGATTTAGATCTTGATGGCCTGCTCCAGAGCCTTCTTCCTCTTTTCGATGCGCTTGTTGGCCTTCTCGCCCATAATACCGCCACCCCACGCCTTCCGGGTACCCTCATGAGTGGTTAGGTAGCCATCCTTGATGGCGCTGATAACCTTGGAGAGCTCGGTCTTGTCTTCGGAGCGGACCTCGGTAAGGGCCAAGACAGCAGCAGTCTATTCACTTATTAGAAAATACTTGCGGGCACCGATATGCCGAAGATGACCAACCTTCTTGTGAACAACAGTACCAAGTCTTGCCTTGCCCTTGACAATAGCATAGGGCACACCAAACTTGCGGCAGAGTGCGGGCAAGAATACCACTAGCTCGATAGGATCGACGTCGTTGGGGATCAAGACCAGGGAGGTCTTCTTGTTCTCAATGAGGCCGACAACATGGTTGAGACCGTATTTGACGGTGTAGGGCTTCTTGCTGACGTCCTCCTTCTTGCCACCATCCTTCACAGCGGTGGCCTCCTTGACCAACCGTTCCTTCTTCTCTGCAAAGACGAGTATTAGTAAATATCTGTACCGGAGATTTTTCAGGTTGTTGTTATAGTATCCGGAAACAAATACGGACAAAAGCGGCTAAACGCCAACTCTGGTTTCCTATACGTGCGGAACGCAAGATATTCAGCTGATAAGTCACTTACCAGCCTTGGTCTCCGGTCTGTATTTGTTGAGGAGCTTGAAGAGCTGTATTGTAGAAGTTAGTAGCCTGCTGTGGGGTAGAAGAGTCGGGAGCTATTCGAGAACGGGTAGAGCCTTCTGAGTAGAAGGGATACACGTCTACTATGTACGTACCTGGCCGGCAGTGTTGCGATCGAGGGTCGACTGGAATTGGGCGATCGCAGGGGGAACCTTCAGACGCTGGGAAAGGACCTTGCGCTGGCGCTGGAGGCGGACATACTCGGGCCACTTCACCATGCGCGAAAGGTTGCGCTTGGGCTGAATGTCCTGGCCGATACCGTAGTTACGGGGACGCTTCTCGATGAGAGGGTTCTGGTGACAGAGCGTTAGCACAGAGAGACCGGGGAGACGAGCAGATTAAGAAACGGGGCGCAATTGGACGAGTCACTTGCCTTGGGAGCCTTCTTGGAGCTCTTGCTCGACCCGAAGGGGGCCGGCGCGGCCTTCTTTCCTGTTTTGGGGGCCTGGTCATGGAGAAAGAAGAGATCAGTTAATGTGTTCCATTGACTGAAATCTTGCTTGAACTCTAACGAGACAAGTCAGGCGTGGCATTTGCAGCACACGACGAGATCTGCTCAAGCCATTTCTTCACCTGTGTCCAGAGGACGACAGGCGGAAGTTGCACGCCGCGAAGAGGATATTGCACATCTTTCGGGGAACGTTCAAGTGCCGATGCACGTCGAAATGGGCGTCCGTGAGCTTACCATGGTGAATGAGGTGGTGGTAGGGTCGTGGGTTGTGGGAAGTCGACCGAGATGAGAGGTGTGAAGAAGGAAGATCTCGAAAGCTGTATCAGGTTGGAGAAATCTTCTAGATGGCACTGTAAATTTGTGTGGGCTGGTAAATTATCGGCAAACTATTTGGGCTGCCCCGCTTGCACCCGAGCCATACCCGAAACAGCCTAGCATCTGAGAAATGCCCCTCCAACATGTAGTTACCTTAGGTCCTTCGTCGGTACTGATCTCTGGAACATCCATCTTCTACCCTGGGCTAAACTTTAGGAGTCATCATCAAAGCCTGAACTACATATCAGCTACCTATACCCTACTGCTTAGGTACTTTTATTGCGCGGCATAAACGTTGAATACTGGTGGGTTAACATACGCTTCGCCCGTTTAAAGGCGTACCTCTTGAAGATGCCGCCCGTGCTCTGCGGAATCTGCAAGGCCCATCGAGCTCTTATCAAGCGGCCAAAAAACCACCAGAAGCTTTGCAAAGCGTGTTTTATTCAGATTTTCGAGGACGAAGTTCATCACACAATAACCTCATCTAAGCTGTTCTTCCGTGGTGAAAAGGTGGCCATCGGCGCATCGGGCGGCAAGGATTCAACCGTCTTAGCTTCCGTTTTGAAGACCTTAAATGAGAGGCATGACTATGGCGTTGATCTAGTGCTTCTGAGCATCGATGAGGGCATCAAGGGCTACCGTGATGACTCTCTAGAGACGGTCAAGAGGAACGCCTTACAGTACGACATGTCTCTGAAGATTGTCGGTTACGATGAGCTATACGGCTGGACTATGGACCAGGTTGTCGAAACCATTGGGAAAAAGGGCAACTGCACATACTGTGGTGTATTCCGGCGACAGGCACTGGATCGAGGAGCTAAGATGCTCGGTATAAGACACGTTGTGACGGGCCACAACGCGGACGACGTGGCCGAGACTGTTCTCATGAACCTGCTACGTGGAGACCTACCGCGCCTGTCTCGCAGCACAAGCATTGTGACAGGTAGCAATGCGAGCGAGGTCAAACGGAGCAAACCCCTCAAGTATGCGTACGAAAAGGAGATCGTATTATATGCGCATCACAAGAAACTGGACTATTTCAGTACTGAATGTATATACAGCCCGGAAGCTTTCCGTGGAAGTGCGAGAAGCCTCATCAAGAACCTAGAACGCGTCCGGCCTAGCGCCATCCTCGACATTGTTCGGAGCGGCGAGGACATGGCCAGGCTAGTGCCAGGCGCTACGCCAGATACTTGCGCCTGCAATGGGAAGGCATCATCATCCCAACTAGCCGACGAAGAGGATAATGCCGGGGGATGTGGCTCGACAAATGGCAGAACAGGGGGCGGAGAGATGGCAGCCATGGAGAAACAACTGAGAGCAAACGAGGCTGCTGAAGCGGCTGGACTAGAAACAGAGATCACGATAATCGGAGCCGACGATCCTCACCCTAGTCGTCCGAAATCGAACCGAGAGGAGCCGCCAAAGAAGACGGGAAGTGCGCTTCCTATTACTACAAAGCAGAAATTGGGCACTTGTGGGAAATGTGGCTACATGGCTAGCCAGAAGCTCTGCCAAGCCTGCATGCTTTTAGATGGCCTGAACAAGAACCGGCCGGAGATCATGATATAGAGCTTCTGGCTCGCTGGCTTTGCAGCGGTATCGCACAATAGATAGAACTAGATCGATGATACCCATGGGATGCGCATTGAGTCAGAAGAAATTGTATCGTTCGTCTCGTGCTGTATTTGATGATGGTACAGGTAATCTCTAATGGTCCTGCCGGGTATCGCTCGTCGCTCGTTGGTCGTTCGTTTACGCCATCCGCTTTTCAACCTAGTCGATGCCTACATCAGTATTCACAACGTCCGTTTATTCGATCGGTTCGGATAGAAACGTACCCTCCAAGGGTTATTGAACTCGAAGCCGGTAGGTGCCAGCGGTTCGTCGCTCTGTCCTCGTAGTAATCCCGTCAATCGACGGTCCCGATCCATCACTACAAATTTGGCCATGTCAGCCGCGGCCGATGAAAGAGAGAAAAAAAGGAAGTCCTAAGTCGAAGCCCGTACTTTGCTAAGAAGAAGATTAGCATATGATCAGGGCTGTTTACGTCGCATAACCTACTCTATCCCATTGATCAAGAGACCGGCGTGGTCGCTTGTGGCCGTTCTGCCAGTGTCTGAGTTTCGACAGTCCTGCGCCGGTTGCGCCGAACATCTGTATGTTTTCAGAAACCCATGCCCGCCACCGGTTCGAGTACGTAGCACGTTGGGCGGAGGGGAGCTTACGACGAGGATGATTCCATAGGGAATCAGGGCTTCGAAGGGAACAGGCATGTCGATCGATGACCGTCAATGCTGGAAGCGACGGTTAGCAGGAGGAATGACGGGGCCGTGAGTAGCAGTTTAGAGGGTAATGCAGAGCTTACGTCTTGTTCTTTAGGTACGAATTTCGTCGTAGCAAGTTGGTGAGGTCAATTCGAAACCAATCACAGAGCAGAGGGCCAATTGAGGCGGCCAAATGGAACTGCTGAATGCTGTGGTCAAAGCTTTTAATTGTAAGTTCCCAAGTACATATGTACCTTTTGCCTCTGATACCGTGCCCACCTGGGCGAACTCTTACTGTAGGTAGTACCTGCCCGTAGGTACTCATATTACCTACATACATACATGTATGTACCTGACTACGTACTTGCACAGTACCTAAGGCGCATGGTATCAAGTTTAGGTGGCGAGTGTATACCTACGAGGTACCTAACGATACATAAGTGCCCACAGTATCTGCACGTTAGCCAGACTGCGGAGCTTGCAACCCCCCAACGTAACTTTACGAGCCTCGTCGCGAGTCGCTATCCAACCTCGAAAGAGCCCTCGCCAAGCTATCCACGATCGTCGTCTCCGAGACCATTCCTCCACTCCTAGATATATCACCGCCTGCTTTCTATGCTGCATGACGCGTCGCTTCATTTTCCGCACCTAGATCATATATCCGAACCTCGAAATAGCAGCTTTACCCTCAGAATGGTCGCGTCTCTCGCCCGTCGCTCGAACCTGAATCTCTAGACTTCAATGTCCCTATCGATAAAATCTGATGCCTCCGTACCATGAACAACAGAGCACTGTCATAATCTCGGCGCACCCGAACTCAACCGTAGCGCGCTCCCCTTAGTCACTTTCCCGTGGCATGCGATCGTCGTCGTGGGTGACGTGAAGCCGGTCGGCGCAAGTTGTTGAAGAGTTGTGGCAACTGTCTCCTTCGCAACCCGTTGATATCGCGCCCGGATCGCGCCATTTCTTGTCTGCGGCCGGATAATTCCCGAGATACTCGTTACTGGCGGTCAGGCTACAGGCTACGACAATGGCGAACGCACAGCTCACAGAGGAAGAGCTGCAACAGAGCGTGGTTCTCTCCGAGGAAGATGCCGAATTCGAGGAGGATGATGCTGTGCAGGATGTTACAATGGTCGACGATGGAACCTCTCTAGCTCCCCATCCAGAGTCTCGATCGCTTGAGCACGGCGAGGATCACGAGGATGACGACGAACAAGACGACGTCGATGTCGATATGGAAGCCACTCCAGACTCCTCTCTCGAGGCAAACCCGCAAGACGAGGTAGAAGTAAGCCTGACAAATGAAGAAGACCCCGATCACGAAGATGCCGATTTCGAGAGCGACGAGGAAGGACCCCCTGGTGAGGACGAAGCCTTCGATATTGATGCTGATGGCGAAGAGGACGAGGAAGAAGGAGAAGACGATGAAGAGGAAGACGAAGACGAAGAAGAAGCAGGCGACCTTCAGCCAAAACACTACGCTGGTGAAGATGCAGATTCTAGTGAAGAAGAGGATGAACACGCCGAAGAGGACGAGGAAGAAGATGAAGCTGAGGGTGTCGGGGCTGTGAAAATAAAACCAGGCGAAACCGATGACGAAGACAGCGACTCTGAGCCTTCCGATAGCTCTGATTCAGCCTTCAGCGATAGAGATTCTGGGGCGGAGTCAGATGAACCAGTCGAAAATGATGAGGATGAGGATATAGACGAAGAACTCGACACCGTTGATCCCCCTCTGAATGACAACGAAGAATCTGGTTCCGACTCAGAAGTGGGCACTGCAAATGAGAATGTCGATGATGAAGGCGATGTTGACATGGATGATAACAACGAAGTTGAGAGAGACGCATCTCCCACGTCTGCAAGACGAGCATCAGCGCCTCAAATCGCTCGGGATCTGCTCCCCGCACAACGGGCCTTGAGCAAGCCGGATTCCCATTCTATGTTCAACCAATTGGTACTCGATGAAGACCCCATGGATGGCTCACGAGTATTGAGGAAGAGGAAAACATCTTCTGCAGAAGCGGAGGAAGATAGCATGTCACTGCGGAAACGGCGGAGGAACACACCCGACGGATCTGCCGATGACAGCACGCCACCTGAACAGGCCAATAGCGGAGACGTCTTAACTCGTCCACGTTCTGCACGCTCGCTCAGGCTGAAAGTTTCGAGTTCGGCTTGTACCATTGTGAAGAAGACCCGCTCGAGTCTCACGATCAGGATGCGAGTGAATGCTCCCGACCTCAAGCGGATTTTAGCACGACGCATAAAACCCGCCGGCACGAGGCGCTCTAGGACTCGAACTACGGCCTCTCAATCATCACGAGCAACAGCCGCGGCATCTCGAAACAACGCTGCCGTTTCTTCTGCTGCCGAAACCTCAGCCATGACGCCCGTCTTCGCTTCCGGTTTTTCGCAGCCATTTTACTCGTTTTATGACAAGGAGACAGATGAGCTGAGAGGAAAGCCGTACGGCGGTATCCTGACAGAGGAGCAAGCCGATACTACAAAGACTTTGCCTACAAAGGATGATCGACGACGGTTTGACGAGGCAAAGCAGAAAGCCGAAGAAGAATGGAGAAACCGGCTCCTTGCTATGCAAGCGGAGACGGAGGTACCTGTCAAGAAGTCGAAGAAAGCATCTGGCCCCATAAGTCAGATCGAGTGTATCGAGTTTGGCGGCTGGGAGATCGATACCTGGTATGCGGCACCTTATCCCGAAGAATACAGCCGCAATCGTGTGCTGTATATCTGCGAATTCTGCTTGAAATACATGAATTCCGACTATGTGGCCTGGCGGCATAAGCTGAAATGCCCAGCCAAGCATCCTCCTGGTGACGAAATCTACCGTCATAGCTCTATCTCGTTCTTCGAGGTAGACGGTAGGAAGAACCCTGTGTATTGCCAGAACCTGTGCTTGCTCGCTAAGCTTTTCCTGGGCTCTAAAACGCTATATTACGACGTTGAGCCATTCCTATTCTACGTTTTGTGCGAGTACGACGATCTCGGCTATCATTTCGTCGGATATTTTTCCAAGGAGAAACGGGCCAGTAGTCAGAACAACGTCAGCTGCATTCTTACACTGCCAATTCATCAACGGAAGGGATACGGCCACCTTCTCATCGACTTCTCGTACCTACTCACTAGAGTTGAAGAGAAGAGTGGCTCCCCCGAGAAACCACTGTCTGATATGGGATTGGTCTCATATCGCAACTATTGGAGATTAGTACTTTGCAAGTATCTGATTGAGCGTGTTCCTGAAGACAAGGCCCAGAGGAGGGGCATCAGCATCAGACAAATATCCGACGACACAGGCATGACGCCAGATGATGTGGTCTCGGCGCTCGAGGCACTCCGGTTCCTCGTGCGAGACCCCGTTACTCATGTCTATGCCTTCCGTGTTGATTTGCCGTTTTGCCACAAAGAGGTGGCGAAGTGGGAGGCCAAAAAGTACGTCAAACTCAAACCTCAGGCGTTGACCTGGACACCCTATGTCATGGGCCGGGGCAACACAGCCAACTTTGAGCTAGGCCCAGCCCTCAATGCTATTGCCCCTCGTGAGGAAGACGAGGAAATGAAAACTATGGAGGTGATGGCCGACACGGTAGCTGGAACGGATGACCTTGTCGTCGTCAGCAGCCTGGCCGAGGAGAGGCCGTTTGCCAGTGACCCGGCCGTCCTCGAATCTACAGAACCCAATGACATTGTTGCCATGGAAGCTATGGAAGCTATGGAAGCCATGGTGCACGCAAAGCCTAATGGCATTGGCAACGCCAACGCTAACAGTCGTCACTCATCCGGTCACGGTGACGGCCAGACATCAACTGACAGCATCAAGGATGACGATGATGCCTGGCAGCGCCAGTACGAAAATATCCCAGTTACTCGGTTCCAAGTATTCCCTCCGATTAGTAAACGGCCGGGGATGTCTCGCGCCAACTCTAGCATGGTAAGACCGGTAACATTGCCACGTGCTTCTTCTTCTGCCATACGGACACCAGCACAACCACGGCCTCGGCCTCGCGCGCGCCGATCTACAGGCGGTAGCGTACGCAAACCAACACAGAAGAAAGGCAGCGCAACAAAGCGCAAGACCGGCGGCACCGGCAGAGGCCCTGGGCGATGGCCCAAGGGAACGAAGAAGAGCGACTACGGCAATGCGGAAAGCGGCCCTGGTCTACCCCCTTCCTGGCTCCAGAAGCAGCCGAAGCACAATATATCCGTAGCAGTTGTCGCCGATCATGACGACGAGAACGAGATGCACGACACAGTTCAAGTGCAAGTCAACGAGACCAATGTGGTGAAAGGCAAGCAGGTGGAGACGATTTCGGCCAGATTTGAAGTCAAAGGCGACGAATCCGCCGAAAGCGCCATTCAGTCAAGTGCTTCTAGTACGGCCGGAGCCCAGGCCGATGGAGGATTCGACGGACCTAGGGCCGGCGAGGATATCACGGTGGATCATACGGAGGAATACGAAGATGCAGATGCCCCTGGCGAGGAAGAGTAATGATGGTGGAATTTTTGCAATTATACACTGATTTGTAGAGCCGATGTATAACAAATCACAGGCGTAGGGCATCGTAGGGCGTCGAAGACAGATGGTTTTGCGGCCTCGGACGCGCTGCCGGGCGCTTTGGCGTTCAAGAAAGGTCTGCTGGCGGTTCACCAAGATACCTAGATCAAAAAATCAAATGTGTACAGTTTCCGAATGAAAGTCATGCCGAAACCCGATTCTTCCAAGATGCTTGCTTCCATGGACAGAGGTAGGTAGCATGGACATGCATGGCCATGCAGGTGAGCAGCACATGTCAAGTCGGCTCAATGGGTGATACGTGATTGGTTGATCCTAAGTTAGTGTAGGTACCTCAAATTGAGGATACCTTAGCCATAATTGAGAATTGGGGCACTTGACGGCGGGCATACCCCTGCAGCATTCGAGACTCGAGGCCCCTGCGCTCTCTTCGTTTCAGCCTCCGTCCAGCCTTTGTACCACGGTACCTACTTCGTCCCCTTATTTCTGTACCATCTCCAATCCAATTTTAAAAGTACAGATCGACTTTAGAGGTCGCCAGGTCGTGTCCTCTCCAACGATCTATACAAGTAATCACCACGACCGAGACCCATTGCGTATCATTTTCACCCTCGAATCTGTGTTTATCCATACACTATGAATTGCCCCCTTAGATCGAGGTAGCAGCAGCAGTAATTTGAAGGGTATTATGACGTATTCTCGGCCCCGGCCACGAACCGTTATCTCACGCCAGTTGACGGCTAAGACAGTTAAGCATGGAATTATGTTCCTAGCGCGCACTTTACTGCTGCTCCAGCCGCTCGTACTGCTGTCGTGGTTCACGTCGTCCGTGGTCGCCTACACGGCGCTCTCCGACCATTTCCTCAAGCTCGTGCCGTCCGGTGGCGACGACTTCGACATCGAGAACGGCAAGCTCCTGGCGCCCATCCTGATCCCGCGGGTGCCCGGGACGCCGGGTCAGGTCGCGGCGCAGGAGCACTTCGTCAACTTTTTCCGCGAGGCGCTGCCGAGCTGGAGCATCGAGTGGTTCAACTCGACGGGGAAGACGCCCGTGACAGGGGACCGCGACATTCCGTTTCAGAACATCTTATTCAGGCGCGAGCCGCCCTGGGTTCGGGAGGGTCAGAGTAACCTACTTACGCTGGTGGCCCACTATGACAGCAAGATTACGCCGACGGGCTTCATCGGGGCTACGGATAGCGCGGTGCCGTGCGCGATTCTGATGCATGTGGCTCGTAGCATCGACCGCTTCATCACGCAGATGCATAACGAGATGAGCGCCCTAGGCGAGGGGGGCACGGTTCCTATGGATATGGGCGTCCAGATTCTGCTGCTCGATGGAGAGGAAGCGTTTCTGCAGTGGACGGAGACGGACTCGCTTTATGGATCTAGGTACGAGCCAGGCCCGCTCCCCGTCGTTCTTGCTTTTACAACTTTATCCCACAAAGGTGTCGAGCCAGGGAAGATGGACTGACAACCGCGACAGAGCTCTCGCCGAACGCTGGGAGACTTCCCAGCACCCGGCTCACTCGTTCTATAAGAACCCGCTCGACCAGATCAGCATGTTCGTGCTCTTGGATCTTCTCGGATCCGCGGACCCTACGGTGCCGTCGCCGTTCCTGCCAACGCACTGGGCGTACCAGGCCATGGCCACCATCGAGCGCCGGATGCGGCAGCTCAACTTGCTCGAGTCCCATCCCAAGGGGCCGTTCCTGCACGAATCCGAGAAACAGATTTCGAGCTTTGGCCGCGGCTACGTCGAGGACGATCATAAACCCTTTATGCTCCGTGGCGTGCCGATACTGCACTTAATCGCGACGCCGTTCCCGGATGTCTGGCATACCATGAACGACGACGGCGCGCACCTCGACATGCCGACGGTGCGCGATTGGGCTCGCATCATGACGGCTTTCGCGCTAGAATGGCTGGATATGATGGAGGTCGAGCCAAAGGACGAAGTCCCCAGGAGGACGTGAGTGGGCTTTCGCGCATTATGTCTCTGTGTGTCCATGGTGGTATCATGATGGTATTTCTTGGCCCGGCGTTACGAGTTCGTCGACTACTAGCAGCATTTGGTTTTGCACATATGCAATACGGAACAAGGTGTTTGAGTTGATTGATTGAAAAATGGTTACCATACATGCCTCGATTACGAGGCTTTGGCTTCTCTTTCGGCTGTATTCTGCGCTTCCTAATTTATGATATCACATCCCATCCGCGAACCGGTTGGTAGCACATACACTCACACGGAGTGAGGGGGGGAGATGAAAGGAAGAGCGTAAATAACAACAACTCATCGATAAGGGCTTTTTTTTTTTTCTTTCTTTTTACACACCCGTGCAACACATAGGTCCTATGTTAATACACCAGAATGGCGTTTCAGATGGTGGCCTCATCCCATGAGTCAAGTGGGGAGAGTATATTGACCCGTCCGTGCTTGGTTAAATGGACGTTTACTAACCGAGTATGAAGATTTCTAATGCCCAGCCAGTCGACGGTCATGGCATGTCATGTCCATGCAATTGTAGAAGACATTTAGGTTATGGTCTACCTAGGCTGCGAGTGGCAGCCATTGAGTCTCTTAGCCCAGCACCTTATCGAGTTATATGACCGGTGTCAGTTACGTCGTGCTTGCGCGTCGTCTAAAGATTTAGCCACTCACTACATGTACCTCCTCCATGTATGTAGGCATGTATCACCTGAGAAAATCGCGTGTGGCCCGGCAGGTGCTACATAAGTTACAGCGCTGTACAAAGTACATATCATATGCAGTACACCACAGATACTTCACCTCGGTGCATTACAGCCTGCATCCTCAGCATCTCACATGTTGGTAGGTAGGCGTAAGTAGAAGTATCTATGTACGTACCTACGTCGGCCATTATTGAATGGCCAGCGAGATGATTAGCGTCAACCTTCTCTTCTTCCTGATGCCAAGCTTGGTAGTTGTGGCGCTTCTCTATTCGCCATGCCAATCTAGATCTTCTTTTTGTTTGAATACTAATTTACTTACTTACTTTACCTTCGTCTACACCTCCCTCCTCAGCTCCCTTACTTATCACCTCTTAGAGTATATCATACCACCAACGCACACACTACTTAGTAAGCACGCAGAGTTCGAGAGGTCGGCTGGCCGTGGGCATTCGGATCCCGGGACTACATAAGCAAGACACGTAACCCGCGAACTATAAAGACGGCTCGACAGCGGCGACAGCGGCGACAAACAACGAAAGACGGCGGCGGGCGACGTAAGACCGAAAGACAGCGAACGACGAGCCGCGCTATTCCAAATTGAACGGCCGGACCCAGTCCGCCAAGCCGAGCATTACGTTGTTGTCGGTCGCTGCAGGTCCCCCTACCTGGGTACTTCTCGGCTTAGCACGTCTACTGTACCAGTACCTGCGGGACACGGCATGTGTAAGCACGGTGTGCGGTACCTACAGGCTCAGTGTACGTTACAGGCCCCGTAGAGAGGTACAGCTACCTAAAGAGAGTGCATGTACCTAACCTACACTGGTAGAGCTTGGCAACAACCACGCGGCCGTCTCCTCCTCCCAACCTCATCGCCATCATTCATTCGACCCAATCCTTCGTTCATCCGTCTAACTCGACCTCGCTACTCGACCTCGCAAAGTCGCCATCTCTGGTATTCTCACTCGCTGCCAGAATCGGCGCCCTGGTCACACATCCCCCTCCAAGTGATTAACTATCGCCTAACCACTAAGCTTCCTTTTCGAACCGATTCAAACCAACCCCAAAAAAAAGAAAACCGTACCAAATCGTACCTGGCAGTCCAACCCAGTCCTATCTGATCCCATTCAATCCCACCATCTCCATCATCCCGAGCCGTTACTGCACCTGACAGCTTCCTCCCCAATCAGGAACGTTATCCCCCCTCCCGTGCATTGCGCCTCTGCTCGCGCGCCGACCCACTAGATTTCGCCGCGACCGTGTCACCACCTCTGCCCTGCCTTTATACGCCCGACGACGTGCGACCGTGTCCCGCCTAGTTCCTTGTCTTTCCCCCCTTTCGTCATCCTCCACAGACCACGCCGGCAAGATGTCCAAGGTAATGAGAAGCGTCAAAAATGTCACAAAGGGGTACTCCACATGTCAGGTCAAGGTCCGCGACGGTGAGTTCGCCCCCGCGCCTCGTCTCCCCCACCGCCTGCATCAGATCTAATGGCAGCCGTGTATGCTGGTGCCGTGTATGCTGGTGCCATGTATGCTGATGCCATGTCCTCATAGCGACGAGTAACGACCCATGGGGCCCCACCGGCACGCAGATGAGTGAGCTCGCTCAGATGACGTACAATTCGTATGTCACCACGACACCCCTTAAATCTTCTAGTCTTCCGTCCGGTTGCTCTAACCGCTAAACAGGTCGAACGAGTTCTACGACATAGTGGACATGCTCGACAAGCGATTGAACGACAAGGGCAAAAACTGGAGACACGTCCTGAAGGCGCTGAAGGTTCTCGACTATTGTCTGCACGAGGGATCTGAACTGGTTGTCACCTGGGCCCGGAAAAACATCTACATCATCAAGACGTTGCGCGAGTTTGTCTACATCGACGAAGAGGGCCGAGATGTGGGTCAGAATGGTGCGTATCTCTCGCTATTACTGACAATGTAGTGCGCGCTAAAACGACAGCAGTACGTGTTGCGGCAAAAGAACTCACCGCCCTGATCCTCGATGAAGAACGACTACGCGCCGAGCGAAGCGACAGGAAGACATGGAAGTCTCGAGTCACCGGCATCGAAGAGTTTGCTCCAATCGCGGCGCCGTCCGCGGTTCCCGGAGGCAGCCAGCGACAGCACCGTTCCGCCCGGCAACCTACCGAGGAAGAGGATGCCGAGTATAAACTAGCAATCGAGGCGAGCAAATACCAAGAGGAGGAGGACAGGCGGAAGCGGGAAGGCCGCCAGACCGGTGCTGGTGAGGACGATGACGATCTTGCAAAGGCCATCAAACTCAGCAGGGAGGAAGAAGACCGTAGGAAACGGGAATTGGAAGAGAGCAACGCCTCTTCGCTTTTTGGCGGTGATCCCGTACCAAGCTCCCAACCTCAACCCACTGGCATAAATATGGGCTACCAGCAGGGCAATAATGTCGACTGGATGGGAAATCCAATCGATCAAAGCCAATTTGCGCAGTCACAACCGACAGGATTCGTCAACAATAACGCTTTTCCCGGGCAACCCAACAACAACGCTTATACCGGGCAGCCCAACAACAATGCTTATACCGGGCAGCCCAACAATATCAGCTATCCAAATGGCTTCGGACAGCAGCCAACCAGCATATACGATCCCTACGGCCAGCAAAACCAACCGCAACCCTTCCAGATGCAACCCACCGGATACAATCCCTATGCACAACAGGCGTTCCAGCCACAGCCCACTTCGTCTCCTGAACCAGTGGCCCAATCGGGGAGCAATAATCCCTGGGCAAGCAATAATAATACTCACCTTAACGTCCAGTCACCCTTACAGCCCGCGAAGACCGGCTCGAACAATCCATTCGCTCCCACTTTTGCACGCCCCCAGACCGCTAAAGCGCCATCCCTCCCCACTCTCAACACGCTCCAGAGTCTTCCTGAGCAGAAGACGCTTCAAACCTATACGCCACCCCCTCAGCCTACATTCCAATCTCCTACGCAACCTCAGCAACAGTATCCTCAACAACAATACCCTCAACAGCAGTATCAGAAGCCAATGAACGAGCACGAGCAGAGGCTGAACGCTCTCCTCGCTAGCGGTGACGGAATGGACACATTTGGAAACACTGGCGAACTCCGAATCCCAGCTCAGCACACGGCACCGGGAACATTCGTAAACTCGGCTGGTGCTGGTGCGCAGAGATTGACCGCCGAGGCTACTGGCAACAACCCTTTTCTGAGGACACAGTACACGGGTATGCCCCAGCCATCATACGGCCAGCAACAAATGCCAGCTGCTACCGGCCCTGCGATGATGGGCATGAACGGCTATGGAGGTCCCAACAACCCGTTCGCCGCCCGGCCGCAACATCAAAGCAACCAACAGGGCCAGGATCTCATACAATTCTAGACTTCTCGTGTCTGCGTAGCTACTTGATAGCCGCCATTGACTACTTCTTCTACAGTCGGCTTCGCTAGGATTTCGGTTGACTGGAACAAGTCGAGTGTATACTGTTCTCTTTACCCCCAAACCTCTGCATTTTTATTTGGTTGGGGGGGTTTGTGATGGAGCACTTCGTCCTGAAGGGCGAACCATTATTTGACGTGTCCTTATTTTTTTCAATTGATACCTACATGCAACGAGTTGAGGAGAGGAGGAGGGAAGAGATGAGATGAGATGAGATGGCTTGATACTAGTAGAAGGGGGTGGAAAGAAGAGAACGGAAGAACCGACTGCAAGAAGCGGAAGAAGAGAAACAGTCGCATGTACAGACTGGTAGGCAGTGGATTCGGGGTTGTATAGCAATGCAGCACGATTACTACCAACCAAATCTATACCTGCGTTCGGACCACCTGCGGAATATTTCCAGCGCCGTCTGCCTTGTTCTGTTCCGTTCCGTTCCGTGCTGAAAGAAGGAAGGCTCCTGCGGAAGGAGGGGAAAGATGGAGGATCGATAGAAAGGATTGATAGAAAGGCTCAGGGCACGAACGAAATAAGGAAAAGTCGAGTGAGCTGCTGGGGGCCCTGTTGTTGGACGTCTCTCGCTATAACCTACCTACCTTTTGTAGTGAAGTTGAGGAGACTATCTGCCTAACCTACCTGCCTACCTACCAAACTTACGTTATCTCTCCAATCACCCCTATCATGGGAAGAAAGCGCTCGGGCACATGTATGTGGTATTTAGACGTGACAGATACCCAAGTCCGGCTCGTCTCTGAATTATAGTATTACATAAGGTAGGTTCATTTAGGTAGTTATTAGGCAGGGGCAATTATACGCAAAAGGGGAGTAGGTGCTTAGGTCGTTGCGCGTATGTATGTACGTATGCATGGGTATGTGTAGGTATGTGTATATACAATTAATGGAAGGTTTAAGCTTCGCCATTATCATCTTCTTCCTCTTAATCTTCCTCTCAATATTCGTCTTCGTCTTCCTCTTCGTCTTCATCATGGTCCTTATCCTCGCTCTCGCCTCGCTTGGCTTTCCTCGCTCTCCGGCTGGCTGGCGGGTGTGAATTTGAGGTTCGGGTCTGAGTCAGCCGGCTACGCTGCGCTGTTCTATTAAATTTATATGCCGCGTCTTCTAGCACTGGCTTTGTCGCGTTGTGTCGCGGCATGGCATGGCATGGGCGTTCGGTCGAGAGAATGCTAACGGCATAACATGCCTGTACATGACTCGAGTTTCGAGGATCGCCTCGCGGCTCTTTGACAGTTTCTTGGCGTGCCTCATTCTTTTGTCCCTCGCAGTGGCGAGGCGTCATTCGCCAGCATTAATTTCGTAGTCGTTAACGGCCTTCACATCTCGTCCGCGCCACCACTCTTGGCTCGCCTCACTTCCCCGAGGTCTACGGTCCCGCTAGGATTGACCATTATCACGCTTCTCTGGGACCGTCGGGTGAGGCGGGGTTACTACTGTTTTGCTGCTTCTCGCTGCTCTTTGCCCTTCCGAGCGCGGCGCCGTGTCACCTGTCGAGGAAGATGCCGACGAACTCCTCGCGGCTCACGCCGCCCTTGCCCTCGACGTCGAACTGCTCGATCATACTGTGGATCTCGTTCTCGGGCACGTCCTCGTTGAGCTCCTTGACGACGGTGCGCAGGTCGTCGACGGTGATGACGCCCTTAGTGCCCTTGTCGAAGAGCATGAAGGTCTTGAGCAGCTCCTCGCGCGGGTCGCGGGCGGCGATGTGGCGGGCGGCGATGCTCTGGAACCCCTCGCGCGACAACCGCAGGTCCACGACGCCGGGGGCGCCGGCGGGCGGCGGCTGGCCGGGTATCGAGGGCAGCGGCGTCCAGTTAGGCTTCGCGTGGGCCGACGACTTGAAGGCGGCGATCAGGTCCGGACGCGTCAGGTTGCTGAAGCCAAGCGCCTGGAGCGCGTAGCGGAACTCGGAGAAGTCGAGCTGTTCGTCCTTGTTCATGTCGAAGAGCTGGAACTACACACCGCTAGTTAGCGCGCTGTCCCGATTCTCGTCGCAACGGCCACGGCACGGCACGGCTGGGCACACTTACGCAGTCGTTAATCTCGCCTCTATGCTCGTCGCTTATCTGATCCCACGGGTCTGCGGGCTCGGGATTCCGCACGGCGGCGGCGAAGCGCGTGCCCACCCGCGATGGCCCGGCGCGCGTCGAGGCACCACCGTGCATCCCCGTCCCAGCATACTCGTTCATGCTGCCGCCGGCGTAGTTGTTTATCCCCGACGCCATCATGGCTGCTCGCTTATGCGCTGCGAAGGCAGCTCCGCGGAGCCCGGCCCTTGGGTCTGGATATTATTATCCCCCACGCTCGTAGGACGCGAGCTCGAGCTCGGCGGTTCGCTTTCAATTCGTCGGGAAGAGCCGAGCGAGTGGGTGAATGGATGTATCAATGAATCAATGGGTGGTAAATGTATGGTTGGATCTTCCGGGCAAAGCCTGACCCAGCAACGCGAAGATGCCGTCGGCGAAAAGCGTCGGTTGTGGAATGCGCGATCAGCTCTGTTGATTGGGTGCCTTTGTCGCGTTTCAGGGAACAAATGACGACACCAAAAAAAACCCCCGAGACGCCGTTCTTTGGCGAATTGTATATCGTGGGTATAGGGAAGCGGGATTATACAAGAGGATGGTTGTAGGTGTAGGGTTATGTTATCTCGTGAATCGAGGACGCGGTGGAAGGGACAAGAAAACTGGTTGCCAAGAATTCTTCGACAACAAAAGTATGAACTGGAACTAGAGAGAGAGAGATGGTTGACTGGGACACAACGCACACACGCGCGCGCGCAAGGGGTTTTTTTTCTACACTATTAACAGTAGGCGTCGGCCGTATTGTTGTTGTGGTCGTTGTTGTTATTGTTGCTGCTGCTGGTGTAATCGTCTAAGTAGAGGCTGTTTTTCAAAATTGGAAGAAGCAATGGCCATAGCGGTCGCGAGTTGAAAATGGAATTATGTTGAAGACAATTGGGCTAGCAGGTAGAAGCAATGGTAGGTATGTGTTAGTGTTGCTACCTTACCCACTTGTGGCTATCGTGAAGGATTATATTGTTTGGGCGGCCCGCGGCGCATGGCTGAGAGAGAAGAGAGCTGCCCTGAGACGAGGGTCGAGTTGAGGTGGCTGGGGTCGCGGCTTGGCGCGTGTCCCGCCAGATCGCGTCCCTTTGATCCCATTGTACCTAGGTACCTACACCGCCTACTGTTTGAACCACATTATATGTCCACATTATTCTAATATGATAGGCTCTAACTATATGCGCTTAGCCTATACCTTATTTGAAGCGGTCTGGTTAGTACCGTACGATTTCAGTTTCCCGCTGGCTGTGCCGCGAGCAACCGCCATTACACCTGCTTTGCCGGTCGAAGGAGGAATTGTTCAATCAACCGAGATCAACAATTGGCTGGCCTGTGTTAGGCAGCAATCACCAAGTCTGCCTTGCTTAACAATCGCCCATGACAAGAAGCAGCGCAGATGCTAAGATGTCGAGTATAAAAAGATAGTCCGTCACCTCTAACCAACACTACATCTTCCCAACTTCTCTCTCTTCTTTCTCCAGAGATGCAAATACCCTAAACATAGCCATTGGTTGAGACCAACATAGGTACCTACACTACTGTAAAGGAACGAAAATAGACAATCACTGTGACTTTGGTCACATATTCGCCCTTGCAGTACATACGTGTCTGGCCAATATCAGCTGTTTATTGGGTGCTCATCCATGATTCCGTATTGTCTTTGTCATACGTGACCATTCCAGTTTTGTGCATCTGATTGGTGTGCTTGGTGAATGTTCTCTTGCTGCACTCCGTGCGTATGATTGTATGTTAAAAGTACCTACCTACCACCTAACCTACTTTACTCATCCCCCTAAGTTCTAACTGACAGCCCATAACTTACAGCCGGCTTACCTGTGTAAGCACGTAGGTACTGCGTGTGTTAGCAAGGGAGAGCTGGGAGCTTGGACCAGCTGTGCACGCCGGCGTTGACCCTTGTCCCACGGATGCCCCACCATCAAAGGACGATTTCCCATTTGCTGCAAAAATACAAAGTACACTTTTCCTAGAAATTTGTTAGGTGGCCCGCACGGCGCCGTACATGTACTTCTTCTAGAAAAAGCAGCCAGCCCAGCCCAGCCCCAGCATTTCCCATTGTCTACCACACACCTACCTATACCTACTTCGTACCTACCCTTCTCGCACTTCCCTGGCCCCGTCGCGGGATTTCGCAAACAATCCGCCTCCTCGAGAGCTCATTACCTACATCTGCCTAGCAGTTCGTAGTAGCTTCCCTACATTCAAACAATCCCTCCTGTTCTTTTCTTGCCTTCACTCCCATTCGTTCATTGTCGTCTTTCGACTTAATTCTTCCACCTTTGTTGATCCCGGGCCCTTCCCGCTCTTTCTGTCTCCCTTCTCTTCCTCTCCCTCTCGACCTCTCTCCACGCGACTCCTTACTAGGTATTTAGAGTGGATTGCATTGGCGTACCATCGCAACCTAGGCCAGAAAAAGAAAGAAAAAAAGTTGACAATCCCCATTGCCAGTCCTCCTTTGGGTAGCAACTCATCACCACCCAGACCGTGTTTCCAACACTTGGAATATCACCTGGCCTTCTGCGGCTCATCTACGTCTACGATAGCAACGTCGCGCATCTCTTCCATGTCGCCCTCGCCCTAGCACTGGTCATCCTACGTCAACTACCCTCACGCGTCAGACGCGCCATCTGACAGCTCATCATCCCCTACCGCGTATCTCCGACGACTCGGGCTCGAGCACCATGTCGTTTGGCGGCTTCGGCAGCGCCAGTGGCACCGGCGGTGCCTTTGGCAGCAATAACACCAACACTGGCGGTGGTTTTGGTGGTTTCGGCACCAACAATAACAATAATGCCAATCCAGGTAAGCCCCCGTCTGTTCCCCTTGTTGTTGAACCTTCTCCCTTCGGTCTCCAACTAAAGGCTTGCGCCCCAGGCTTTGGTGCTAATGCCGGCAACACTGCAGGTGGCTTCGGTTCCGCTGGCAGTACAGGCGGTGGCCTCTTCGGTTCCGGAGGCACACCATCAGCCTTCGGCTCGACCACGACCGGTACGTTCGCTTCTTTCTCCCGCGACTTGCCCATGCCCCTTCTATCATGTAGTTCCTTTTTTCCCGTGAAACGACACGCTGACCTATCGGCCTAGGTGGATTTGGGTCCGCTGGTAATACTAGCGCTTTCGGTGCCAAACCCTCAGGCTTTGGAGCTACAACCTCCGCGGGTGGCGGTTTGTTTGGTGGCGCTACCACGACGACATCGAACAGTGCCTTTGGTAGCTTCGGCGGCTCTGGCACCAATAATGCGGCAACGTCGAGCCCTTTTGGCGGCGGTGGCACCGGGTCGTCTCTTTTCGCCAACAACGCCAACAAGTCAGCTTTTGGATCCCCGGCACCCGCCACGTCTAGCGGCATGTTCGGTAACAGCGGTGCTAACACCGGTACCACATCTGCATTCGGAAGTTTTGGCGGTAACACCTTGACGAATGCTGCTAGTACTTCCTTGGGGCCCGTAGGCGATCCACCAGGCACCGCCAACATGACCAATTTTCAGCCTTTTGTTGAAAAGGAAGGCGCCACCGGTGCCGCTCAAAACTCATTTCAAAATATCCTATTCCTAGACCCGTTCAAGAAGTGGTCGGCCGACGAGCTACGGCTTACAGACTATGCTGCCGGCCGTCGCTATGGTGGTGCTTCGGGAAGTAATACGTTCGGCGTTGGATCAGGCTTCGGCAGCTTCGGCTCCAACAACCAACCTTCCACCTCGGCCTTCGGCACCCAGCCCACGAATACTGGCAGCGGCATGTTTGGCAATAACGCCGCAAGTGGAGGAGCATTTGGCCAAGCCAACACTGGCGCGAGCGCCTTTGGTTCAAACACTGGTGGTGGCTTATTTGGCAAGCCTGCGACCACCACCACTCCCACTACTGGCGGCCTATTCGGCGGTGCTCCAGCAACATCACAGCCAGCTCAGTCTGGGGGTCTTTTTGGAGCCGTCGGCACTAGCGGCTTTGGTGCCAATACTGGCACCAGCGCATTCGGTACAGCAAACAACAATAACACAGGCAGTCTATTTGCAAACAATAACCAAAATAAGCCAGGTTTCGGTTTTGGAACTGGCGGCACTAATACTAGTGGTTTCGGTACCAATGCCAATAACGCCTTTGCCAGTTCAAACACCCCCAGTAGTGGGGGTATATTTGGAAATGCTGGCAACGCCAACACCAGCGGCGGTTTGTTCGCGAACGCCAACCAACAACCCACGAGTGCATTCGGCAATGCTGGCGGATTTGGCGCGCAGAACCAGCAGCAGCCGCAAGCCGGAGGTTTATTCGGTAGCCAGCAGAAGGCGCCAGGAACAGGCATATTCGGCACCGCCAACACTAACACTGGCACTGGCACCGGCTTTGGAAACACCACTGCTACGAGCGCGTTTGGTCAATTGAACCAGTCTCAGCCTGGAGGCAGCCTTTTCAACACTAAACCTGCGACTGGATCCACTGGTGGTGGACTCTTTGGCAGTGCCGGGACCACACAAAACACTAACACAGGCGGTGGACTTTTTGGTTCGCTGCAGAATAATCAACCCCAGCAACAACAACCCCAACAAACCGGCAGCCTATTTGGGTCCCTGAATTCGGGTCAAAAACCAAGTTTGTTTGGAGCACCTGCGCAGTCAACAGGAGGCAGTATGTTTGGAGGCCAAAATTCCCAGCAACCGGGATCCATGTTCGGGTCCTCAGCTACACAGCAGCCCCAAAATAGCATGATGGGGGGCTCTTTCCTTGGAGCTTCCCAAGCATCTCAGTCTAATGCGCCGTCATTGACCGCGAGTATCAATGATCCCAGCGCATTTGGCTCCCTTTTCGCAAATATTGGCGGTAACGAGTCCGTGAACCCTGGGCCGCTTGCCACACCCACGAACAAGAAGCAGGCGAGACGACCGTCAATCTTGCCATACTATAAGCTGAATCCTGCATCAGCTTCGCGATTTGTCACGCCACAGAAACGCGGTTTTGGGTTCTCATACAGCACATATGGTACACCGAACAGCCCCTCGAGCGTCGTCAGCACACCCGGTGGCATGTCGCAGAGTCTCCTAGGCGGAAGCTTGTCTCGCAATCTCGGGAAGAGCGTGTCCACAAGCAATCTACGACGCAGCTTTAACGTTGAAGATAGTGTCTTGCTCCCTGGCGCATTTTCGGCGAGTACGGGGCCGAAAATGTATCATAATGGCAGTGTCAAGAAACTCGTCATCAATAAGGATATTCGCAGCGATCTGTTCTCCACGCCCACCAAGGACAAACCAGTCCCGGAAACTCTGAATACTGCTCGTAAATTAGCTAAGCGAGTCAGCTTTGACACGACGAACGTCGAGGCAATTGAAGACGGAAGCGCCAGCAGTAGTACACCCAACTTGACTCCAAGCGCGGAGCAGCTCGGGTATCTCAGACCCAAGACTCCAAATGGTGTGAGTGTGTCCAACCCAGGTGCCACCTCATCGGTCCCCGAAATGGAACAAGTCAAGGGTAATGAGCTCGCAATTGTGCATGAGAATGAAGTTGCCTCGCCACCAGTTCGCAATTCGGGTGCCCCTCATGACGGGGAGCCCGGCAATTACTGGATGTCTCCAACTAAGGAGGAGATCCAGAGCATGAACCGAGTTCAGCGCCAGAAAGTGACAGACTTCACCGTGGGGCGCGAGCACATTGGGTCCGTCAAATTTAAAGTCCCCGTGGATCTAACATCCATAGATCTCGACAGTATCTGTGATGGCATCGTTGTCTTGACGCCTCGCTCTGCGACTGTCTATCCCCATTCCGTGAAGAAACCTCCAGTCGGCAAAGGCTTGAACGTACCAGCTCTCATCAACCTAGAAAATGCTTGGCCTCGTGCCTCGAGAACTGGTAAACCTACCTCGATTAATAAGCATGTTGAGCGTCTCAAGAAGATTCCAGACACCAAATTTGAGCAGTACAACGAGAGCACTGGCGAATGGACGTTCTCTGTCGAACACTTCACAACATACGGTCTGGATGATAGCGACGACGAAGAGGCGGGTGTAGCGCCAGAAACCCCTAAGGGGGCAGCGGATAAACCCAAATCTTCGTCGCCTGTACATCCTCATCTAGACGAGAATCCTAGTCAAACTGCGAGACATCCCCTTCCTCCGGGCGCCTTTGAACCGAACGAGTATGAATATGGGAGTGGCGAACTTGAGATGGCAGAGGTTAATGGACCTAGGTCGTCTTTTTTAGCTAATCGCTTCGCGGGTTCTGCGTCGCTGGCACTTGTTCCTATTGATCAAGCCGCCATGGACGACGAATATGCTATGTCTGAGGTTGATGATGATGCGAGTGATCACCTTGGATACCATCCCGCCGCGGAGCATGAAGAAGACTCGTTCGACGGTAGTCAATCAGATATTGCCTACGAAACCCCCGCCGGCATTATGAGGGCACGGATGCGTGCGATCAAGAGCTCATCAACGCCACTCAAAGTTCAAGTTTCGGCTGGCGACGACTGGATGGGTATGCTTAGCAAGACGATAAGCCCCCAGAAGCGTGATCGAGCCTTGCTCAAGAGCATCCACGAACTGGATAGTCATCGCTCAGCAAGAGATAGTGTTCGGGAGGCGTCACCAACAAAGAAAAGAATTGTCTCGGATAGCAAGGGCTTTGCAACTAGCATTGATCTCATGAATTCGCTATTTGAGAAGGCAAAAGCCCCCGCTGAAAATCTCCAGGCCTCAGTTCGACCACAAGGCGTCAAGGTCGGTTCTTAAACTTCATGTTATTTTAGTCTCAGCAGTTGAAGGCCAAGGGCATATTCTGTAGTTATATCCAAATTGAGCTCACATACTAATAGATTTTTTTCATATAGTGGCCATACAAACGTGTTACCAAACACCTAGATGAAAGCGATATGGATCCTGCAACCCGTACTTGGCATGATACAACAAGACCTACCTGGGGACCCGGTGGTGCCCTCATTTTCTCCGCTACCCCAAGCGCCTCTGCCTTCAGTCGATCAGGCCGTATAGCAGAGAAAAATGGGTTGATGACCGTCATGAAAGGCGGCATTGTGTCCGAGACTCAAGATATCCGGATTGCCAAGTTTACCAACGAGGTGAGCTTAAGAATCAGAATCCAAAAGCAAATGTTACAGTTACTGATCTGTTCCTCCTCTAGATGTCTGCCAAGGCCATGAATACCCATTCAAAGTTGGCACGAATCCACCTCGTCAGCGGCGTTCCAGCCGTTGAGTTGAATCCAAGGTTGAACCTGAAAGACTTCTCCGTATCCAGTGGGGCCAAGAACTCGGCTGAAGAGCACGAGCGACTAGTATGGGAGCTCGCTAGTGTTCTATTTGACAACGTCAAGGTTCCCATAGAACTGCAGGCTGACCCAGAAGCGACTGAGAAGCTTCGCCGTGAGAGCTTATCGAAATTTTGGGAATCTATGGTGGAAGAGCGCACAAACAAGGCGGTTACAATGGCACATACACACGAGGAGAAAGCATTGGCAGCACTATCCGGCCATCGGGTAGCCGAGGCATGCAAATTCCTCATAGACGGGAAGAACTTTCGCCTCGCCACCTTAGTCTCACTCATCGGAACGGATGATGGCCTGAAGAGAGATTTACGAGAGCAGCTCCGGGAGTGGCAAAGCGCCAACGCCCTATCCGAATTCTCGCAACCAATTCGAGCACTGTATGAGATGCTCAGCGGCAACGTATGCGCATGTGAGGGGACAAAAGGAGCCCTGGAGAATCGCTTAGAAGCATTCATGATTTCTAAGAGGTTTGGCCTCAACTGGCAGCAAGCTTTCGGCTTGAGACTCTGGTATGCAATCTCAACGAAAGGCCGCATTGCCGAGGCGTTTGAAAGATACAAGGAAGATGTTGAGCAAGATAAGGAGCTACGCCCTATTGTGTGGTTTGCCCAACATGGTATCACCGCCATTTGGGATGATCCGCACAAAGAGGACAGAGAGGACCTTCTCTGGGGCCTCCTGAAGCTATACTCGGACAGCCAGGCCGATCTTGAAGCCATTATTCGTCCAGAAAACTCTCAGTTGTCGCCACTCGATTACCGTCTTTGTTGGCAGCTCGGACAGGCACTAGTGTCCACTGGTCGACTGTCTTTCGGAAATAATTCTGCGGAGAAGATTGACGCAGCGACGATCTCTTTCGCCGCGCAGTTGACGAACGAAGAGAGTTGGCTGGAAGCGGTCTTCGTACTACTGCATCTTACCGATTCCGATGCGCGTGCCAGGGCCATCCAGGATCACTTGTGCCGGCATGCTGCACTAATCGGAAATGACGACTCCACGGCATTTAGAAAACTTGCGGTGGATTTCAAAATTCCCACTAAGTGGATCTGGCATTCGAAAGCGCTATACATGCGGAGTGCAAAAAAAGATGCGACAGCTGAAGTTCAATGCCTGCTTCGCGCAGAGTCGTGGGCTGAAGCCCATCGGACTTTTGTCAAGGAGGTCGCACCAAGAACAATCATCGAACGAGATTACGATGGGTTGGCTGATGTTCTTCAGCAATTTGAGGGTCGACACGTCCACGTTCCTGACTGGAACGTCGGAGGCGAGGTTTACAAGTCCTTCCTACAATTCATAGGTTATCACCGTCGCACCGACCCACCTCCACGGAGGTTGATTAACAGCCTACTCGAGGGCTTGCCAGCCATGCATGGTAACACACCAGAGGCTAGCGTAGTAGAGTACGCAGCTCTCACCGAAATGGCAGCCGAGGTCGCTAGGATAGTATCTGGCATGGCCAAGGGTGAGGAGGTAAGCCGCTATATCCCGCTCGCAACCTTTTGATCATTTCACTGATTTTATCTAGTCGGATAATAGCCGAATCCTAAGCCTCCCGCTGACCGAAGACGTGCTCTTGAAACACTCTCGAGATGCAGCATGGTCCCATTATAACACTATCATGGCTGGGCTATAGGAGAGACCTTCAAGATATGGCAGTATTGAGAGATCATGGGAGTACATAGATTCGTCGAGTGAATCGTCGTGACACACGAAGGTGAACGCAACATGGAGGACTGTGTTGAGTGTCAGAGTATAGTAGAGTTGTGACCAAGGTGGACACGACCACCCCATAGGGGTTTGAGGTTCTTTGTTTCGAGTACCACGCAGACCCAAATGCACGATAACTAGGACGCGGAGGGGGAAACAAAACCACGCCCATTGCGTTGCAGGCTCTGAGCTCGGGATTATTGAGCGAGCCTCTTCGAGTCTCGTTATCATGGTCGCTGCCTCTCTTTGCCGTCGCGGGGTTCGTGAAACACCAGTAGATAGCATAATAAATCACTTAATTAGCGTATATTAATGTCGAGTCGATGCTAGTGACTACTACCTGGTGATTTGCTATTTGTTTGCGCAGGAATCGATTATTTCGTATATAGTTGTTTGCTACCAAGTAGATTATAGTAGTTGTAAGGAAATATGTTTTCGCACCTATCACGATCTTCTTCGATGCAGCAGTACGGTGCTACAGTTTTATCTATATATTTCTACACTTTCAAGGATATTTGGCTCGATAATTGTGTACACTGCGAGGAAGGGAATTAATTGACGTAGTTGGCTATGTACCTAAGGTTAGGTTGATAGCTAGCGCTCCCATGAAAATCCTGACGATGGTCATGCAAGGCATGAGAGAGGCGAGGCAGTCGCGGTTCGAATAACATTATATATGATACTATACATGATATAGATCTGGGCGCCCGCTAGATCTAAGAATACATACATGATCTCATATAAGGTAGGTAAAATTAGCAGCAACCCCTCCCCATCTGGGCATGCTCTCACGACGAGGAATTTTACCGGCATAATGGTACTACCTAGCCTAGATAAGTAATCAGCTATTTGAGAAATAAGGTAATTCGGGAATTCTATGGAACTTATCAAGGATGTTCGAGACTCCACTAAGATATCGTGTATGTTATTAAGAACTGTAGACTTGCTTTCAGCTTTTATGTTGCGACTGAATTATTTGACGTATTATTTATTATCTCTACAGTAGAGACTCTCTACTCGGTTGGAGAATCTCACCAGGTTCCATATCGGGTCTTCACCGGCCTGTGGGCGCATCTACCTACGTTCGACGGCGGCGTCTGACGTGGCAATGGGTAGACCAAGTCTGGATATGTCGGCCAGGCAGGCTTTGTGCATATTATATCTTTAGCTGCTAGACTCAGCAACCGTTCCGCGCTCAGACTACATATTGTGAGAGGGTGTGCCCGCATGTCTTGGCACTAGGTATCTACCGACGTTTATGGAGCTGGATTAAAGGCTTCGCATCCAATCAGAAACGCTGTAGTAGTGTAGTGGTTATCATTCTAGCCTTCCAAGCTTGAGACCGGCGTTCGATTCGCCGTTACAGCAGTGGGAAATTCAGATGCGCTGTTCTTTCCTTTTTCTTTTTTTGTGGCGTTTTTTTGGGTAAATTTTTTTTTTTTTTTCGCTTTGTTATCTATCTATCTACATTATATTGTACAGCCGCCGCTCAGAGACAGCGGGTGTATTGATTACACTAATTGTTTAAAATAAGGAGCTGCATTAGTTAGTAGAACGATAAAAAAATTAAGTAAAATACCCCTCTGATCCCTAAAACCCCCGCGCTAATTATATAGATCTTGAAAGGAAAGTAATCATGTTCCCTGCGTTTACCAACAATAACTCCGGTAGTGAAGATTAAAAAAGGGAGGAAGACTACTGCTACATCGAAGATATTGTAATAGTGAAACGTACAATTAGTTCTCGGCCACAAATGTTGCTCAAAGCCCTATAAGATGCAGAATCTAGTACAGCTCATGCTGGTTTTGTGGACTATATACTCACGGTAACTAATATTAGGTAGTCTTCGCCCGAATGATATGCCAAGGATAGTATTATAACTGTTCAGAAACATCGAGGCGAGTTGTACAAGTACAATGATTAGCATCTTGATCCGTACATAGTGCATAATACTTAAGCAAGCCTCCATTGATACAGGCACAAATCTCGCAACGCCGATCTCTAACCAAAGGGGTAATACAAGTCGTTGCGCTGATCCGTCTCCCAAAGTCTGCAAGGATTATATTTTTAGGCCGTGTCCTCAGCAGAAACAGATAGATTTACATGCCACTAAGCTTCGCATAGTCACTAACTACGTGTGTTATCATAATCTCGGATATGATGAGTGCTAAGGGTTAATGGGTTCAAAATGGAAGCTGACAAAACTTGGTATCTACACCATTTCTCCTACAGCAACATGCCAGATTCCCGATTATTTATATCCCCAGTTAATTACCTCAAGGTTTGCTCTCTGTCCGATTCGTCTTCTTGCAGCTAGAAGTAGAACTAGAGACGCAAACACCGAAGCATTCAACAGGCTGCGTTCAGCCTCCGTCGCCGGCTTGTACTTACAACAAGCTATCAAGGAGAAATAAAAGGCCTTTTCTTATGTTAACCCTTCTCCGTATGTGTTAATTGATCTATAATTCAATTTTAACGTTTCGGAAATCTCTTTTGAATAAAATACCCGAAATTAATGTCTAGCGAACTCTTAAAAATTATCACGGTACTATATAAGTAGCTGCAGACAATCAAGTGTCCGACTCAATAAAGTTCTACTTTTGCTACTGCAACAGTGGTGTACCGGTGAGTGCTGCAGTTCTGTTCCGTGACAAGAATGCAAGAATTGATTCATTGGCAGATCAACCCGTCGACGAGATTATACCTTTTATACAGAGGTCACGATAGAATAATCAATGTTAAAGCTTGTATGAAAGAAAAGCCTTGGAAAGTCATGCACAGTATCACAGTATCGTAAAGCATAATATCCGTAGCACAGCTACTAGTTACCGTCGACGTGTCTCGCTTGTATTGGACGGTAAGCAAAAACATTATCTTATCTTGGCAGCCACATGAAAATAGCAACCGTTCACCGATGATGGGTAATTAGCAAAAGAATAAAAGAGAAAGTTGCTTAGATCCTGTAGCGCAGCTTCAGTATGAATAAACCACTGCTCTGGGACCACCCCCATTGAAATGAGGAACCCATTTTCGAGGAAGCGATCATAACAAGTTCATACTAGAGGGTCATATCTCGAGCTGCTATTGCTTAGATGGTGATACGACGGAGGAGGATGACTTGGGGGAGGGGGAGGGGCATTGGGGCAAAAACTCTCCGTGGCTTATAAAATACTATACTATAGTACGCCAGACCGGGTTGACAGACACGTCTGCAATTCATGCTATTTCGCCCTAGGTGGGCAGCACCTTAAGTTTGAGATTACGAAGGACAGTGTGCCCCAACAATACTGCACAGTCCGAGTCACCTCTTCTCCGCCTCCTCTTTAAAACATCAATAGCCACTTAATTTCCGCAACACACAGTTAAAATAAAGTCAAAATAAAGTCAGAACCGGTTAGGATGACACGATGCGCCGCCACAATGAGTCACTTTTGGACCAGGTGTTCAATATTGACCTTCTTTCTTCCTCGTCAACCTGTATAGCGGGAAACTATGTGCAATTACGGTATCTAGGCAGACAATCCATACGCTGCGAATTACGCGCCAATCACTATGATTCCGTCGGAATTAGCAAACTCTCGACGCCCGAGGGCCGTTTCACAAGAAAGCTACACGTATCTCACGAATTAGGTTGGTAGGCTAGGTACCGAATTTCATTCGTTTAAACATATGATTAATAATGTCCTCAGCAGAAATGACAGCAGAACTATAACATTCAATCATCAAACGTCCTGATTATTGTATAGTAAAGTAAGTCTGAGAAAACATCACACACGTGTATTTAAGTAAATGTACTTATCTTATCTCAACTTAATGTATGTGTGCGTGCGTGTGATTACGTGAAGGTCTCGCCATTTTACTGCATTCCAGTATCCCGTCCTATGACAATCACATAATACCTACTCGGCTTGATTTGATTTCTCTAATCACTTGAACTCAGATACCTCATTTTTCCAAAGCAGAGTTCTAACGGATGGATGTGATCTTAATGCATCTTCTTCCCCTGGCGAAAGGGAAAGAGGTTCTCGGAACAACTTATGAGGATGCGACGGCACGGCGGAGTTCATCCGATTACCGCTCTAATTTCTGATTATTTCCTTGGTATTATTTTCATCCGTGCTGTTTTTGTTGTGTCGTACTTGTTTTGTGACGCTGGAGGTTGCGCTGTCTGCCTTACGGCGGCGCGGGGAAGAGAGGAGGGGGGGAATTCCCCTGAGCTAAGGTAGGCTAAGCAAAAGCAGGTAGGTTACTAGGCAGGTGAACTTAATATAGGGCATCTGGTGACTGGCATATGAAGTAAGGCATGTGTGTATGTAAGTATGTAGTGTTCGTACGGCCGCCCCCGCCTTCTCCTTTGGGGGAAATCGTTTGTGAAGTAATAAATCCAGGCAAAGTGTAGCCCGTTTGTATTCATGTCTCTCTCTCTGTCTAGGCCGCCTGGAACGCCCCGATAGATAGAGATGCCTCACACAGAGTTAACGTCTCCCGTTCCCATCCCGTTCCGTCCCATTATTACAAAATTACTCAGTAATGGGGGATAGGTCTCTCGCTCCCTCTCTCTCCCTTGTCTTCTCTCTTCTCTCTCTTATTCTCGATGCCTTTCTCTACCTCTACCTGGCTAAATACTATGCCCGATCTTTGACACATGCATGTCGAGAAACACCTAATGTAATCCGACACTTTCCCTGCGACACGTCGTTGAGCCCAAGCCCGTCCCCAGCCGTTGTTTGCTCGTCTGTGGACAGGTTGTATGTAACTCTGTACGCCGACATGTGTCACTGCGTCATTGGGATGAACTGTAGTCACGGTACACCCGAAACAAGCTCGATGTGAATCATTTCGGCACAGACAAACAGACAGACGTGCAGTTCGTTTGTGTTCGTGTGTGGCGAGCACAAAATACCGGGAGATTCACACACTCATTACCGTCATCCCTATCCCTTGGTGGGCGGGGGAGAGGGAGGAGTAAAAGAACAACAAGGACAGGAAAAAGAAAACCCAGAGATATCTGTCGAGAACTCATCTCGACGCGGCAGGGCACAACGGCGATGGAGGAGGGGGAGTGGGAGGAAGAGGGGCAGATAAACGCTGGAACCGGTCTGTAGAACACCATGCAGAATAGAGACTAAGAGGCGCGTTTTTCGCCGTACCGAACTCCGTGACAGCCGTTCGCAGTACAGGATTATGTGATGATGATATGTGAATCTGGGTGAAATGAGGAGTGAAGCGTCCTTACGCCACGATCGCCAGGCCCCCTGGCTTACGGGAGGAGCTGTTGCGATCGCGGCGCTTCCTCCCCTGTTGCTGGGCTCCCTCTGCCTCCGCCTCCGCCTGTGCTATGGATTGCAGGTCCGGGCTCCCATCTCGGACGGGTGTGAAGACGTGCCGACTCTTGTAGCCATTCTCCAACTTGATGCTGACCTTCTGACTGGGCGGTATCATGGGATGGTCGAGGCTCCATCCCGCGCGACGGCAGAGCTCGGCGACGATGACGTCGCAGTCGCCCAGGAGGTCGATGTCGAAGTTGATGTGGCTGACGGGCGTGCGCGAGATGTAGATTTGTGGTATGTGTGAGGGCAGGAACGGGACGACCTCGGACACGGGCGCCACCTTGAGCGACGTGCCGATGACGATGACGAGGTCGACAAGGTTGCGGTCGTGCTTCACCAGCCGCTTGGAAAACTCGTCGGGAAGAGGCTCGCCGAAGAAGGTGATGTCCGGTTTCATGACGCCCGCGTCGGGGATGTCATATGTGCCATCGTCGTCGTCGTCGTAGTCGTCAAAGTTGCGGCGTGATCTCTTGGACGAGGCGCTGTTGCTTGATCGCTTGCGCTTGAGCGGCCCTGTGCCTCTCGCCCGGAGAGCCGCGACGCACTTACCGCATCGCGGGATCTTGCCCGCCTTGATGTCGTCGAAGATGGTGTCTCCGCGGACTCTGTGGCCACAGCGCTGGCAGCTGGCGGTGGCGAAGGAACCGTGGCACTGCACGAGCTTCTCGGGTAGAATACCGGCGTTGGCCTCGATGTTGTCGATGTTCTGCGAGTAGTTGGTGAGAAGCCTGCCCTGGTTCTGCAGCATCGCGATGAAGGCGTGTGTCGGCGAGAACTTGTTGGAGGCGGGTAGGATGTCCTTGGCTACCGTGTAGAAGATGGTAGGGTCCTCGCGGAACACGTCGATGTTGAAGACCTCCTGCGGATCGTTGATGCCCAAACCGAGCCTCTCCAGTTGCGAGTAGAGCCCGGTCTCTTTGGAACGGAAATCGGGGATGCCGAGAGACGTGGAGATGCCGGCCCCCGTCAACACGACGATGTTACGCGACTTCTTGAGCAAGTGCACGGCATCGTCGACGGAGTTGTACGACATGATCTTGGCTCTCTTGGTCAGCTCCCGGGTCATGGCCAGGGTGAGCAGGCCGAGGTAGGCCTCGTCAGGACGGCCCTCGAGAAAGTCCGGAGGACGGATGCCGAAGGCCGTCAACATCTTCTTGGCCGAGATGGCGCCCGAGTCTATGTGCAATTGACAGAACTCGTTGGGGCCGATGGCGCGCAACTGCTGGCGGAAGGTGACTGATTGCTCAGCAGTGCAGGCATCAACTGCAAACGTGTTAGCATATGGCTCAACTCGGTAACACGACGAAGGGATCGTGGATGAGAACTGCTAGGTAGACTAAGTCTAGGTTGTCATTTCATCAAACGGCGGGAGTTGGTTGGGAGAACTGGAAATAGAAAGTGAAAGAATTGAAAAGAGAAAAGAGGAATTACCTTCGGGAGGGAACGTATCATGAGTGAGATCATCAATAATGTCCTCAAAAATGGACTCCGTCTCCCAAGAGTCTCCCAAGTCGTTGACACGGTCCTGCAGCTCGGAAACGTCGCCGTGGATAGGCTGGGGTAGTGGGAGGTGCCCGACCTGCTGGTCGTCGACAACCTCGGTGATATGGACCGGGTGGGTTGGGTTAGAAGTAGCCAGCTCACGATGTGGTTGAGGTTGCGGTTGCGGCTGCGGCTTTAGCTGCTTCTGTTGTCGGGGTTGCTGTTGGGGACGTGCTCTCTTGGTGTAGGGTCTGCGGACGCGACCGGGATCCTGCTTTGCCTTTTTCATCGTTGCGGTTCCCGGGCTGACAAGTCGGGAGGGTTTACAATAATAAGTGGAATGGAATAGGTAGGCAAGTAAGTATAGGCTGGGCGGGAAATAGGATGATTAAGTAGGTAACTAGAGTGTGCGCAGGTTTCGCGGTCTGCGCGGAGTCACGGAACTCGGCGATTGCGTTGTTGTGCTGAGAAGGAATTGATGAATCATGAAACGGGGGGAGACAGATTGGATGGATTCCGAAGCAGAGTTTACAAGGCAGCGCTTGGGCACACTACGCCGAGCCAAATAAAGTACGGTCGGAAGAAGTGTGGCTAGTTCAGTTGGTCGGTCCAAAGTTCCAGACGGCGGAAATTGGAATTAGGTGATGTTGGGTGTTGGGTGTTGGGTGTTGGTGGTTGGTTGGTTGTTATTATGTGTTATGTCTTGACGCGTCCTCTTTTCGTGCGAGTTCTCAGAAAATTGAAAGAGAGAAAGAAGAAGAAGAAGAAGCAGAAAAGGTGGCAATTCGGAAAGTTGGAAGTAAGCCCGAGTTAGCAGGAAGAGGAGTTAGGTAAGGTCTCAATTACCTATCGAGATAGATGGGTAAAAAGAGACAAGTGACTAGAGACAAGAGACAAGAGACAGACGAGGGATGGCGGGAGAGATTGAGACAAGCTCGAGGTTGATCTGATACGGGAGATTGGGGAGTTGAGAGGAGATAGTGAAGCGGGTTTGGTCATCTACGCGAGATCAGGCGTTTTTGCGGGCGAAATGTGAACTAGATGAAAAAAAAATTAAAAGAGAGTTTGAGACTCGAGCACAGGATGTTGTCCAGTTCAAGTAGGAAGCAAATCCTGATTGGGTCAGTCCAGCCCTGCCTACGAGCCCATGCCTGGGCTGCCACTGCTACTGTTACCTTAAGTCTCTATCTAAGTTAGGTATATGTGTAGGTACTCAATATTACTCTCCGCCTTCTACCACCACCAGCACCACCACCACCTCTCCGTAGGTAAGTACATGATGAGATCAGGCCATGTACTTCTGATTCACTTGTTTATCATCTTCATTGTTTTAGGTAATAATAACACGTACCCGGTGCAGCGAAACACAAGAGGCAGAGGCCCAAGGCGACGCTTTGTTGTTCAATTCAAAATCGACATTACCTCGTCGGTTTATTATTATTCACCACTAGCCCTTTTGCCCTGTCTTGTCTTGGTACTAGTGTTGACGATGCTCGTGGATTTCGTACCTATCCAGACTAGTTTAGCATCAGTGAATTTGCCTCCGCCTGTTGTATTCCCCGGCTCCAGATTTTGCCTGCGCGAGTTTCCGTGGTTGTCCCACTTAGCATCTATTGCTTGCTCTAATAGTTGCGTAGTTGTTATAGGGTGCTGTAAGGAGTTGGGGTTTGACCATATGGCATGAGCATTGTCTATTTCGCAGTCCCGATTGGTAATAAAAACCCCCCGCCTTCAATCCTTTGTTAGCTCGTCACTGGCGTCTTCTCTCTCTATGTAGTTACCATGATACTGATGCTGATGCTGGCTCCAGGTTTGTGTACCTTTGCTATTCTTGGCTATATTATGCACGGTCTTGAGTCGCGCGTGCTAAGCTTTGACGGGGTTTTCCCTCGCTGCCAGGAATATAGACCAAATCTACCTGGCACTTCGGTAGATACATATGTATATTGATTTCCGACTCTCTGCGTTGCGTGTCCCGCGTCTGTTTGGTTTCGGCTTTGACGCCGTCATAACTCCATGCCCACGCCCACCCAATTGTCTGACAAACGCTGTTGGGGCAACGATTGTACCTTGAAGGCTTCAGTGCGAGATGTTGTCTTAAAAAATCCATTCGGGTTGCCCCTAGCTTCGATTTTTTCGGGCCATTCCGGATTATTGTATATGTGGGGGTTCTGGTTTGGGTTTCTTGTTGCATCGGTTCGTCGAATCAGTGTGCGGTTCACTAGTTAGCTGACCGATCTACCTTCCTTGCCTACTCAATTGCCGAGGAGCACATGCTGGTTTGTGTGGTATTCGTTGGGCGTATGTCTACTTGGGGCAAACGGTTCTGTAATCTCATGCGAATATGCCTTATTTGGCTGCGCGCAGCACTCTTGGAGAATTCGCAGGACAATCAATCATCTGTGGCACTTATAGGCACGCACGTATCACTGTCGGTAAGGGGGCCTTTGAAGATTCGGCCTAATTTGATGAAGATAATTGGTGGCGAAGATAATTGGGGATAGAGTGATTTCGATCACTGAGTTCGAAACGTCGAGAATGATTTGATTGCCTAGTTGTTGAGAAGTGTACGTACTCTGTAACTGGCAGAAAGTAGAAAGTAGAAAATAGAAAATAGAAAGAAGAAATATGGAACATAGAACATAGAACACCTATACTTGTTGTTTTCCTGGCCCTATCCTTGATGGTATAATTACCCAACCCAACCTGTTGGCTTAACAGAACACGCGCCCCTGCGCAGCAATGCCCATCACCAACCCCGCCGCGGCGGCTATGAGGTTGTGTTCGTGGTGTCTTCATCCGTTGATGTACAACCCGGGCGAAAACTAAGTTACTTAGGTTGGATACTTGGGTGCTTCTGGTAGGTTTTGCATCTGTTGGGACCCCGCCCACGTATCTCGCTTCGTTGTTAGTGACCCACTTGGGCAATTGAGCCCTGAACAGATGCCTAGATGCCTATTGTAAATCCGCCGTCACTTGAGTGATAACGACGGAGATTTTAGTTGCACTTTATGAGATAGTATAGCACATAGCCTACCTAACCCTTTTTCTCTAACCTAGTATAGCTGGGAATATGACAACTACCCCATGGCCCCGACGGTAGAATACATCAAGAGCTCAGTCAAGGAAGGAGGTTTCACCAGTATCAGCCTACGTCGAGGCATGGAGCTGTCGACGAGCAAGCAGAGTGCAAATGAATTCAATTAGCTACTATCTTCGCTCTTACCTGAGCGTCCCGAACATGGCTGATGTGATGTGCAAGGGCAGCTTATCACCTTGAATTTTTCTGCTTGGCAATATACGATGCAATTGGTATCTATTGTTACCCCGATTTCCCCCACTCACACTGCCCCCTACTCTGTAAATTGTACAGACAAAGAAAATAAAACAAGTACACGACGTTGTGACACTCTGTAGGCTCTCGCTGAAAGGCCCAATTCGACAAGCCTGACGAATCCTGAAGATTTGTCTAGTCTATAGCCATCTGGGGGTGTACTTCAATCGGTCGCCCCGAGTACATTGGCCCTAAAGCTAGCTCAGCTGTCAAGTGGCGGTCAGCTCAGATAGGAGCCCGGCGGGAAGACTCAGGCCTGGTGGAATCCATCTCTCTTGAAGGGACTGGTATGCTAACCTCGTGCGTCGCCCAGTTGCGCTCTCGCGGCATGAGGAGTTCTTTTTCGGAGTGCTAGTGCACATCTACTACTAGGCTGAGTATACCATATACCCTAGGTTAGAGCGGCGACTTTGCGAGTGTCTTGCCGCCGATATTGGGCGGTCTTAAGGGGTCGGTTTGCGAGTCGCCGTGAATGGTTGTTATGAAAGTCAACGAGGGTAGGAATGGCGATGGTTAAGCGCTATTTTGGGTATTTTTCAACAAAAACAAAAACGAGTATTCATACTGCCTAAGACAGAGACTTCGGCTTTTGTGAAGGTGGCTGAGGCACACGCAATTGGGGTACATCCCTAGGCGCATCCGATTCGTCCATTTCTATCGGTTCTTCTGTTAGGACAGGCGTGATTTCAGATCCGCTACCCTCCCGATGCGAGAGAGGAGAGGGTGAAGGGCGAGGAAGCTGCGGGAAATCACGGTCTCCGCTCTTTTCAATTGGCGACCATCCAGCAGCCACACTCCCAGCAATAATGCCTGCCATCACCGTCGGTGCACCTAGGGCCGAATTTGAGCGGGATCTTGTAGACCTGGAGCGTCGCCGGGAATCGGGTGTAGGAGCTGGTGAAGCGGCCCCGAAACTGTCCTCCCGAGTCGGAGTATGTGGAGCGCGCATGGAGTTGGACCGAGAACGAGACGGGCTCCTCGTCCTAGACATAAAAGTTTCGCGGGGATGCTGTACGGCAAACTTTAGATTATTAAGACGACCGCCCTTGAGTTTTTTGAGAAACGCGAGCTCATCTCGGACATCGGTGAACACCTCTGGATAGTCGTTGAATCGTTCTTCGTCGGAGATCATGAGCCCAGGCGGCGAAGGTTTGCGCTTGAAGTACGCCGGAATACACTTCCGAATCAACTCATCCGGAATAAGACGGATGACCATACCGATGGGAATTGAGAGCGCGCCCAGAATAATCGCAGTCGCCCATTGCGGTCCGGTCTGGGATGGCTTTAGGGATGAGATGTTGAACGGTGTGCTGCCAACGAAGATGATAAGAATCTGCAAACCAATCACAATAACATTAATCCCCAAGAAGAAATAGTTTTTCGTTATGCCTTCCAATATGTTGAATCGATTGTCCAACCGACGATTGCTTGACTGCAGTTAGTATATGACCTAGATTGTTGCATCAAATGACTTTTACTTACTTCCATTGATTGAAAATTTGCATCCACACAAAAGTATTGAACACGAGGCTGTCCCGCCGCGTGGAGACAACTTTGCTGAGGTCCTCTTGCGCTGCAATACCGATGGAGATTGCGCCGTAGTATAATACAAATGTGACTACGAGTTGGTAGATGGCTTGTCCAATAATCATCTTCCACATGGTAAGCGAAATGATACCAGCGTTTCTCCGTTCCGGCTTGCGGTCGATTATGCTGTCAGGTGGGGGATCAGTTGCCAGGGCTAATGCCGCAAGTGTGTCCATGATGAGATTAACCCAAAGAAGTTGAACAGCCGTCAGCACAGAACTCTCATCACTACTAGAGACAGCCGTTACGAACGTGAGAGCTACGGCCGTCACATTGACCGTCAACTGGAACTGAAGAAATTTCTTCACGGCGTCATTGACGGCCCGGCCCCATTTAAGAGCTTTGACAATGCTAGCGAAATTGTCATCCATAAGAATGATAGCCGAAGCTTCTTTCGCTACCTCGGTACCGGCGATACCCATGGAAAACCCAACATCGGCAAGCTTCAGCGCGGGAGCATCGTTCGTGCCATCTCCAGTCACAGCCACAACTTCTCCCATATCCTTGAGGCGGCGCACAAGAATCCGCTTGTCTTCCGGGCTAGAGCGAGCTAAGACTTGAAGCCGCGGGATAATCTCGCTTTGAGCAAATTTGCTCATATTGCGGAATTCAGGGCCTTCGAGAACTACTCCATCCGGCTGCAAAATGCCACACTCCCTGGCAATAGCTTGAGCTGTGAGCTTGTTGTCACCAGTCACCATGCGTACGATAACGCCCGCCCTTTGGCACTGTTTCACAGCCTCAGGAACGCCATCGCGTAGCGGGTCCTGGATGCCAACCATACCGATGAAGGTCATCCTGTGGAATATATCTTCAAAAACAACCTGGTTTCCGTCGCCTTCGACACGCTTTGCGTTCCGTGGTGGCCATTTCTCGAAATCACGATAAACAATACCGATAGTTCTCAGAGAATTTGTAGCATAACCTTCGATAACTCCTTTGAGGGCCTCGGTAGTTTCAGCTGTCATGGGGGACTTCGATACATCTTGCGTAGGATCCGAAAGAATTTCTGTGCACTTAGCCAGAAGAATTTCAGAGGCTCCTTTCACGTATAACCGAGCTGCACCATTGTCAAGCTGTGCCACTACGCCCATGCACTTTCGACCAGAATCGAAGGGAATCATCTGTAAGACAGTGGTATTTGCCCGTTCTTCGCTAACGGGGCCCATTCCCATGTGATCCCTGGCATAAAGTAGCAGAGCAGACTCTGTTTTCGATCCAATAAAGGTCTGCTCGCCATTCGCCTCGCCTTCAAAAGCTGTAGAGTTCAAAACAATCGATTTGAGAAGCAGTTCATGGGCTTTTTGACTGAGAGACGTAGCAAACTCTTTTTCCGTGATATCTTCATTGCCTTCGGCCCTGCTCTTTCCAAACTGATGGTTAGCGCCAACTGTTGCTGCCACCACCTTCATCTGATTTTGTGTTAATGTCCCGGTCTTGTCTGAGCAAATTGTCGTAGCATTTCCCATGACCTCGCAGGCCTTCAAGTGGCGGACCAAATTGTTATCCTTTAGCATGCGAGTGGTTGCAAAAGCTAATGCCAGCGTTACGGCAAGTGGAAGTCCTTCCGGTACCGCAACAACTATGATTGTAACCACGACGATGAATATCCTGATGAATTGTTGTCCTTTTTCGGACGGCGACGCATTACTCCCGGAGAGGCGAACGAGGAATTCGATAAAGAGAACGAGAAACAGAACGAGGCCGGCCGCACCTCCGAGCTTCGCAATATATTCGGCTACCACGTTGAGCTTGGATTGAAGAGGCGTGATTTCGGGATCCTCATTCAGGGACATAAGTGTTCTTCCATAACTGGAATATATGCCACTGGATGTGACCATGAACGTCCCTACGCCTTCCATAACCCGGCCGCCTGACTGGATAAACGGGTCCAGCTTCTTGGTATCTTCACTATTCTCAATTGCAGCAAACACCTCATCAGCCGGTCGCTTCCGTATGATGTCTGATTCGCCGGTCGCCTGCGACTCGTCGCACTTTACATTGTATCCGTTGATAAGCACGCCGTCCACAGGAATAAGATCACCGGGTTCCAGGTGAAGTACGTCCCCAGCCATCAGATCAAAAACCGAAATCTCAACGGTCTTGCCAGAGCGAATGGCCTTCACGACTCGGTCTTGCTTTTTCCTGTTCAATCTGGCGAATTGTCTCTCTTTTTGCCAGTCATTCAACGACCCTACTAAAACAACGATCACAATGGCGACAATGATGGCTACACCCTCAATCCACTCTACACCAGGATTGTTGGCGGTATGCTTCTGCCCGAATGTTTGGTAGAGACCAATTGCTAGAGAAACAACAGCAGCAACGGAGAGTAGAATGAGAACCTTGTCGTTATAAGTAATCCAAACCAATTGCAGGAAACTTTTGCCCTTCTTCTCGGGTAACCGATTGTCTCGGAAAACTCTTTTTCGGTCGACAAACCCATCCTCGGAAACATGATGAGGGCCCGCCGTCTTCTGTCTTATTGGTGTGTCTGGACTACTGATTCCTTCGTTCGCGAGTTTGGAAGACCCGCGGCCAGTCGCGTCGTCGAATGACACTTTGCCATCCAGATTTCTCTCATCTGTACTCAGCCCTGTCGCACGGTTACTGCGAAGTCCCTTTTCTAATCCACGGAGGCCACCTAGCGCATAAAATGCAGACAGGCTCTTTGGGTTGAACATTTTGGTGAGTTGGCCGGGGCTAAACGCAAAGGGGTTCTCGTCGACCTGAAAGTCTTCTTCTCGGCCTTGATCTGGCTTCAACGCATCCTTATCCTTCATTATGCGCTCGTTATCGTACGTTGGCTTGGAAGGACGCTTCTCCGTAACCGAGTCACCCTGCGAAGAGACTGATCGTGATCCATCCTCACTATCGACGGAGTTTTGACGTGACCGATGATTGGTCGGAACCGATAAAAATGCCTGACCCTTCTCATTCCCACGCGACGTGACAGGGCTCGATATATTATGGGGGCTCGTTGGTCGGCTGTCTTTGCTGTCAAATGAATGCGAAGCGCGAACTTCGTGGTGGGAAGACGAATTGGCGGTGCCTGTCGAGTTATTATGTGTTCTGTCAGACGATGCCCAGCTTGCAGCAAGTGTGGTAGGACTCGCTGTCTCGTCAGCAGCCGATCCTGATGGATGTGGAAGGAAACTCGAAGAAGGCTCAGAATCGGTTGTTGTGTCAATCGTTATTGTTGGGCTACAGAAAGTATTTGTAAGTGGAAGGTCAGTTTTGTAAGAAGAAAGAAGCTATCTTTTTTTCTTTTCTTTTTTGCCTTTCTATTATCAAATCGTTTTACAAAAAAACATTTGGTGCTCTACTCACGCTCTTGGCCGCCGCGGTGTGCTCTCGGCACTCTGAGGTTCGGGATCCGCCATGATATACGCAGCTCGGTATATCGGTTAACGTATTAAGACTCCAAGTGAGGGATTGGCCGAGATGACAACGGCGAGCTGAAGAGCAGGCCTTCGTAGTCAGGGCGTGAAACGTTATCGTCTCGATTGTACTTCGTCATGGGGCTTTTCAGATCAGCTGGCCGTGGCGTGTCAAAGCAAAACTTTGCAGGCTGATGTTAAAATGCTGGATGGTTGGTGCACATCGATGGCGTGGCGTGAAAACTATGGGCGCTGAGCTAATTGGGGACGGCTAATTGAGCTTCGTGGTCGATATGCTCCGGGTTGACTTGTCTCGGGCTGACGGGATATGAAAGATGAATGGTAGATGGTAGATGGTATGGTCTATCGGGATCAACGCGATATGGGCTTGTTTAGGCACTTCGTAGCAGATAAGAGAGCTACAGGGTATGGTATGTTGTCGCTGGATGGGGGGAGGAGACAGCGTATGGTCCGAGTAGCCCCGTGTTGTCCGTGCCCGTCGTCTGGGAGCGATGAAAGGAATGATTGAGGCTATGTATACAGCATGCTTCCACACGTAAGCCGGCCTTCCCTGTTTGCAGGTGTAGGTGTGCGGTCAGACAGATCGTGTTGAAAGGAGAGCACGGCGAGGAGGATGCCCGGACGACGTCAACAACGGGGCGTCTCTCTAGTGGCGACTCGGTGGTGCAAGTCACACACAATTGCCCTTCGCTTTGTGAATAGAACGAGGTGACGAATAAAGAGTAGGTAAGTACGGGCGGTGGTAGAGAGCGTGATATTAGAATACCTACCCAGAGCAAGAAGGAATGAATTCGGGTGCTCTCGAGGAATTGTTTGTCCTGCCTGCATGTAGTAGGTCTACTTGTAGGTACTTAGTGTACCCAGGAGCGTGTAGTGTACACTACTGTACAACATCGTAAGGCACGAGCACTGTGCCAAGTCGGTGGTGTGATGACATACTTAAGTCGGTTAGTGCGTATCCCTTTTCTTGTACTACCTGCGTACACAATGCATGTGTACAAGGTGCTGTAGGTACAATTGAATGAGCCTATTGGTACCTAGTGTACACTACAAAGTAGAGTCGCTTCCGACTCTCCTAGTTGGGAAATTGCAGCTGCTATGACAACCCGAAGCGGCATATGTACCTTGAACTTACCTATCTCATGGCAGAACTCATGGCAGGCACATCATGCACAGCAGGTAAGTGTATAATACTGCATGTTGATACCTACATCTAGACACATTCATGATGCATACAGCAAAGGAAAAACTGCCCATAAAGTTTATGGTTAAAAAGCAAAGCTCTCTCCGTTCTGCTGGTATAAATCGAGGACCGGCGTAAATGGTGTGCTATGTCGAGGTTTTTTTCGCCAACAATTCTGTCACCCCCCTTTTCGATGTCCAGCACACCAGGGCGGAAAGCTGATCGAGTTGAATGGTCGCAAGAGGTACCGCCAAGAGAGGCTGTGCTAGGACCCTAGTGGATACTTGGGTTCCAAGCATATTCCTAGTGCCCATACTCGCGTCAAGATCTACACACTACTTCCGCACTACTTTGGCGCTATTTTATCTCTTGTGTGAGTGTGCAGAGTGTACATGAATCAGCCAAGCAGAAATGGTTCATATAATATAAAATAAATATAGGAAGTTGCACACTCGCTTGGTTCTTGTCTATCTGACTGGGTAAGTTTTAATAACTGAATTTACCATACTGCAACCTGGGTGCTCTGTGTCATCTAACTCAGGAGTCTGTGAAGACAGATATTAGTGACGTAAGTTGGGCGGTTGTGATATAACTCTTCCCACCCTCCGTCATTCCAAGCGGCAATTACAAGATATATGCACGCAGATTCTACTAACCTAGGTGCTCTACGCTGCAGACTTGACGCCATATCTGTTACTGAGACCTCGCTCAAGTCACAATCCTGCTATCAGCGCATTGCTTGAAGAATAATGACAACGATGCCTACGTCTACATGCAAGTCCTAATAGGCTGTATTTGCTACCCAGCACTAAAATTATCTCAGCCTTTACTCAACATGGCGACTTAGGTAGCATGGCATAACTTAGGTCGGTATGACTGTTGGACAAAGGGAAGCCTTCAGTTTCGAGGCCTGAGGAAGAGTGTATCCAACGCCCATCCGCCCTGGCTGGTTTTAATTCACACTGCCAAGCGAGGGCCACTGGACCTTTGTAGCCAAGGCACGAATACTTCGTACCCAATTACCTAAGGCAACCTTTTGCTACCCAGAAGAAGTTACATACGAATGAGCTTTTATTGTTTCAATGCAGCTCTCGTGAGAGAGAAACAAAACAAATACTGTGCCAAGGTAGGTATGTCAGCTCTCCACTATATCCCGGTGATCATCAAGATAGGTTCTCTTCATTAGGTGGACACGAAAATCCCTGGGCCAGGTCACACCAGTACGCTTCTTCTTTCCCAATTGCAAACACCTAGCACTGTACGTATTAGGTCTCGACCTTTCAAGGCACTGGAAGGCCTATGACGTCTTTCAATTCCTCGGAGAAACCAGAGGTTTGTTTTTCAGCATAAGTATCTAAAGGCCGACAACGTACTCTTGAGAGAGAGAGATAAGGCGAGTTACCGACACATGCTAGCGATAATAGGATCCGAGCTTTATTCCCTGTCACTTGTCTGCATAATATTACTCAACTTTAAATCTTTTCGACATGTTCTGATAATCTAGTCTAGGTATCCGAAGAAATTTATGTCAACTGGACGCAACGCTCTAGACTCCAGATGATTGCGCTCTTTCTGAAACCTTGTGGCCTGAACTATCTATATATACTATTTCTCTTGGTACATGTTACGGAAATTACTAGACTACCTCTACTTGGGTACCGTCAGTATTGCCCAGATGTGCATAGATTTGTTCCAATGCCTATCCACAAATCTGGGTTTTATATGGCCACGTCGCGTGCGCTAGTACCTTGGATACCCACTTGCCCAATCTAGCAATATCCAAGTTCAGCAATGCGGGCGACTTTTACATGTAACTTCTTCACCGCGGTGGTAACTGCATATCGCCCCCATCAATGAAGATAACGAAGATGAACAATTTTCTACATATGATTAGGCAACGAGGCTCCCAATTGCAACTAAACGAATAATCAAATAAGGCTCTATACCAGACCATGCATTTAAGTTGGAATATGAATCTACATTACCAGTAAATTTGTTATGTGTCTCTGGGCGATTACTATGCTAGGGAGTGTAGGTATACTAGGTACTTAGATCTTGTGCGGGTCTTGCCCCGTGGTCCAAACCTTTCTCGAATACATGTAGCGATGACGAGTCAAGAAATACATGTACCAAGAAGTAGGTACCAGGTATTGTGCACTGCACTTTGAGCGTCGGTCAAGGCCGATGACAAGAGTCTGTAGTGTAGCTGGTGTTTCTTTTCTTGAACTTTCCTTGCCATATATGAAGTATTTCCCTCACATTACGCTCAAATTCAGCCTGTTAGATGATTCTACCTTTATCTCGTTCCGCTGGGAGAATTGTGGTTATCAAATTCCCGCCAAGAAGATTCAATGCCGCGGACACGTGCAGGTATCAGTGTTTTGATATGCCACCTAGGGGATGTCTCTACCTCAGTGCTACTACGGTACTACTAGTGCGGTTTATCCGTCCACAATAGCCGTTGCACTTCGGACCGTAGCGTCGGAATCGCACTGATTCATGCAGGTTGTTTCTGCTTATTGTGGTGGCTGTGCAAGATCTTCGTGGTAGGTACCTATTTCAAAGTAGTACAAGTGCTCGAAGAGATACATGGACCTTATACTGTACAGTCTGCACTGTACCCTCCATCAGGACTTGGGTCTCCGTGTGACGCTTATGTATTCGCTTGAACGCCTCTTCAACCTTCAAGGACATTTTACTTTTTCCTTCTTTCTTCTTTCTCTTCGCAAGGTATTCGCTCATCTTATTACTGGGCTGAAAAGGGTCACCCCGTATACTGACTATACGACCGTGACAAGATGCAACGACGAACTAAATGACTGCAGTACACGGGCTGTCTCATGGAACCTAGCAATCCGATAAACTTACTTCAGCTGCCTCGCCTGCCACGCCATGCACATATGTTAAACATTGTTTCATCCGAACATGCAACAGCCCTGGATCCTACAGGGCTTCAGGGAACATGCCTGTTCTCTAATCTATTCCGGGCAGCTGGGAAGATTTTGTTCAAAGCCCGTCATCTCATCTAGTCCTATAAATGTGGTCTTATGATAATTACCACGACATATACGTGGGTGTAACGCATATAATTGCACGCTTCAGAAGCGTTGGGACGGCCACGCCGCGGTGAGGTGTCCCGTCAGGCGCAGTTAATCCCACGGGCCACGGTTTTGTTTGGTCATGTCCCCGGATCGAGCCGCCTTTCCCCGTGAATATCGATTTCAATCCGCCAAGCGCCTGGATTGCTCACTCCAATTGTTCAGTCTAGTAAGCCATTGGTTTCAAAACAACATGCTATTTCCGCAGCTTCTCTCTCGGCCGGAGATGTGATATATTGTCTATCGCCTGAATTATGATTGACCATGAGCTTGAGCTTGAACCTGAACTAGGGTTCAGAGCCAAAAACTTTTGGCACCTGTTATACACTCGTCGTCGCTCAAGACAATCGGTGATTCTTCTCATCCTCTAGAACGATCTAAGAGATGAGCAAGAGACAGGACGACTCAATGATATCATTTCAACTCGATCAATACGAGGAGTCCTTTTTGCTCGTTCGTATAAGAATTGCAAAGAATTGCACCAGCAACATATGACGAAATAAAAGTCATATGACCGGCATGACGCAGAATGTAGTCGTTCCTCTTGATACTGTTTCCACTATGTTTCCATTACTGTTAGTATACCAACACAATTCTAAGGACTTGTCTATGCACTCATTCAATTTCGTGCCTTGTGAAGTTGACTCGCTCATTTATCGCACGCTAGTCAGCTTCCAATTTTGACTTTCCGTTTCAGCTTCGCTCAGTAGAAAACACCCTGCTATCGAGAGCAGGCGAGCGGACTAGGAATCGGGACTGATTGCAACTTTGGCTGGCGGAAATACTCAGTCTTGGCGCCGCCGCAGTGGAGCATGCTGCGGACTTTGCCATAGTAGGTGATCACCTTCCGAACTCCGCTGACGGACTCTCCTAACACCTTTCATTCTCAATGGAAGTTGGACACCCTCCTTATTCACGGCAACAGATTAATCGGCGGAATAATGACGGGATCCGCTATTGCAGAAACCCCGGGTATGTCTACCTCCAGGCAGAAAAATTGCAACAGCTGCGTCCAGGCCAAGAGGCGGTGCGATCGGCGGACGCCGTGCTCCCGGTGCGTTGAGAAGAAGATGACTTGCAACTATACCAAGTCCAAAACAGCGACTCGACTTGGAAAGCGTGCTAGAGAGCCAACTCCCTGCACCGAGGTTCTATCACTAGAGAGTCCTACTTATTCCCCTTTGAACGTCTCTGACCTGGCGTTTGATTTGGACTATCTCGGTGATTTGCACACAAGGTTCCATCCTGGCGGTGCTCCTGAATCTACAATTCAAACTACCCATGATAACAGCGATAATTTTTTGGACAATTTCATGCACCCTACGGGCGGTATCGACTCTTCTTCCTCGGATCAATGGTTTATCAGAACCGAGGAAAGCCATCTACCTGAACGCCCGATCACTCCAACAAATGGAAAAGTGGTGAGAGCGTGGGATAAAATGGCCATGTGCGTGAGTGAGGTCTATGAGTCGCGCCCCAGAGGCGGCAAGCTCACTCATATCCCTCCTTCCTTTAACCTAACCTTTTTTGTAGAAACTTGACGCCTGGCATATTTACGACCCCAAGACATCACTATATTATATTTTAAACCGCGTGAAGGAATTCACTATCGAAATGGCGACGAAAAACACCACCCCTTTCCTTCATCAAGATCTCTATCGAATGTATACACCACAGTGCATTATATCGGTAAATAGTCGTCTTTCTCAGCCCTTCTGTTTTCTTTATTTTAGACTGTCGGAAGTTTTACATGGGTTTAAAGACACACCAAGGTTACAAGCCGGATAATTGATAATTTACTCACTCTGGATATTGCAGTGCTTCACAACCTGTGTGCTCTATGCAAATCGCACACCAACGAACGCCACTATGGTGATGCGATCGTTGTCAGGTACTGTGCGCGATCTCGTCGACGCCGAAGTCTATCGTGTTGTATCGACGCCTATTGAGAAGCTTGCACGCTCACAGGCGCTCTTCCTCTACCAGATCATTCGTCTCTTCGACGGGGACGTCACGTTAAGGGCGCAGGGTGAGAGAGACATGGAACTACTTAAAACGTGGCTGGACGATTTGTGCCACATCCGCAACAATCTAGGCGACCTGGCTCGGTTAGAGGATACTGCAGTAAGAGAGCAGCCATCCATCGAGTGGGAGGTGCGTCTCTAGTATTTGTTTCATGAGAGAAATGCTCGCTAATTAGCCCGGCCCCTCGCCTCCCAGAAATGGATATTTGCCGAATGTGTGCGTAGGACTATCCTCATCGCATACGCAGTTATCGGTCTTTTCGAGCTTCTCAAAGATACGGAAAATAAGGGTAATGGGTAGCAGCCAGTGAACTTAGTTGGATTCCGGGCTAACATCAGCGCAGACCTGGGCGGTCCTTGGGCTTACGTCCATCGCTGGACGCTCGGGCGTTCTCTGTGGAAGGCTAATTCCTCGGCTGAATTTCAGGTCGCGTGGAAGGAGAGTCCGCATTTCGTCGTCTCGAACTTCTCCTTTGAAGATTTTATCGAGAACGGAAGCGGCGAGGATGTTGATGAGTTCGCAGAGATACTCCTGACTGCGTCAGTAGACGAAAGTAAACTTGGGGTTGGACAATGCTAATGAACCGATAGGTATATGGGTGTGGATGCCATGAAGGAATTCATGACTATGCGGAAAGAGAATATGAGAGACGACAGCACGACGAAGCCGCCATAGTACACCCAGGGACCAGATTTTATGATATTCTCGCCTATATCTGACAGCACTCGGCCTTAGTACCCGACACTTGCCCGTAGCAAGTTTACAAGAGTCCATTGGCGAGCCATTACTGGACGGCAGTTGTTACGTTATTTACGAAGGGAGTCAAACAACTCGTGACAGTATCGAGCTCAATGGGGAATTACACTATAGAGCTGCGTGGAATACTCTCGATAATAGATGACCATTCCATGGTATTCTTAGTCGCAATAGCGCACTTCATCGGGCTTTCCCCAACATATTAACAACTGTATTTTGCTAACTCAATCTCCTGTGGGGGGAAATAAACAGCCCCGGGCAGCAATGCTGACTGCATTCAGCCATGTGGTTAGAGTGTCTGAAACTCACTAAGGCGGTGTGCGTCAAGTGCTTCAGTGTGCCCAGACATGTGTGGCTTGTGGGAATCAGCGACCTACTCTCGTTGATTGTGCATAGAAGAAGAGAGGTTGGAAGCTTACTATGAGGCACTCTTAATTGCTCGGCCGGGTCTCAGATTTAGGCTTCAGGGACAGAACCTTGGTATGCTACCGGACACGCTTAGAAGTCGGATGACCTTCCCGAGATTTCCGGATCTCCTCTAGTGACCCATGGTAGTGGCCCATCATTATATATTGATCCACGACAGCACATTTGTATAGTTGTATATGAACTTCGGAAGCGTAACCCCGTCTTGCGCCAGAGTTCTGGGCCCGTGGCTATAATTAGTATCAGGCCCCATAAAAGTATGTCAGTACTTATTTAGTGTATCTCTACATGTAGGACTTCGTTGTTCGTTTGCAAGTGCATATTTGGTACAAGCTTTTGTTGACAATATTAACGTTGGCCTAGCACATGGGAGTCCGAAAAGGTAGGTACGTAGGCGTACGTATGATATTATGGGTATCTCATGAAGCCCGCGCAAGCGACCTACAATAATTCAAAGATTCCTCCTCAAATTCAACCTAATGCGTCGTCATGATAAATAGTGTGAAGGGCATATATTCCAACGACCTGATAAACATAACAATAGAGCCTCGCAGACTGATGATGTGACAAGATAACGCTCTTCCTCCAACATAACTCGACATAACCATACATGACCATCCATCTTCCTTGGGCTTCTCAATCCGAGAAAGCGCCACCATCGGGAATCGTACTGCTGCCGTCGCGGCAGCCATAGATAGATAGATAGCAGCGCCCTAGCCCGTAATCCACAGCCCCTTCACGCTAGAACCTCATTAATCCCGACGTACGCATTTGCCGCGACCTTTCGGTTCGCGAATACAGGGAACCTCCCTGAGTGCAAAACCTGTACAATACGTCCACTCTGCGCTGGATACGCCATATATTCTTGCTTTCGTCTTCGTCTTCTTCTCGTGTCGTTTCGTGTCGTGTCGTGTCGTGTCGTGTCGTGTCGTGTCATTCCGTTCGTTTCGTTCCAGCTTCTTCTGTCGCTTTTGGTAATTATGTGGATTTGTGTGCCTTGCTAGACGAGCCAAGTCTTGCGCTTCTTAGGCGTTTGGCTGATTGTAGCCGGTGCTCCTGGCAGCCGGTGGATCGAGCCTATGTGTGTGTGTGTGTGTGTGTGTGTGTTTCGATATAGGAGCGAAAGTGGATGCGTGGCCGTAGGGAGTGGAAGTGATTTTGGTGGCGCCTCGTAGTGCCCTTTAGTAATGCCACGCTGTGATATCGTCCTGTTTTCGACGCACGGCGTCTGGCGTCAAACATCCCTCTTGGTATTGAGTGATGGGGTGGAGAGCGTATGATTATGCTTCCTTGCTTTTCTTGATGTAATTTTAGCGCTAACGCAGAAGCGCTAAGTGATCTGATCGATTGATCGAATGTGTTTAACGTTTGAGGGTATACTGCGAAGCAGTACTCTTAGCCTCCTAAGGGTCATGAGATGCGGCGTGTTGTCCGCTGTCCAATGTGGACTCAAGTAGTATGAGTGGGCTGGGGGTGATCCGTATTGATTCGTTTCCATGAGCCCCTGGTGTAAGATGATAACTGTTGGGGGGTTGACGTCTCATCTCATATTTTTGACCATGCCTGTCGACTTAGGTGCGGCTGTGCGCCCCAGGCGGTGTTGGTGCCGGCGGTTTTGATATAGACGTTTTTGGGCCCGGCGCTCTGTGGATACGTCTTCGTGAATGGTTTGGGGGCACCGTGTGTAATTTCGCTCTGCGACGGGGGACGGTTCCTATTGATCATGTTAGTTAGATTAAAGTTTATCGGCACTGTTTGGGAGACGTACTCTTTATCTTGCTGCTTCCATGTTTTCTCGGTTTGCTTTTCCGCCGTTTCTCTGAGTTCGGTCATGGTCTTTATTTCCATTTTCTGTTTCCGAAATGCCCAGGATTTGGCGTCCATATGGCTAGTGAGGTCTTGTAGGCTTTCAGGCGTCATGCGCAGCCGGCTTTGGGACTTGTTGTAGCGGATGAGGGTCGATGCGGGCACGAGACAGGGGTGGTGAATGTAGACCCATGAGGTCTTAACTTTGGGCCAAAGTTTGTTGTCTGCAAGATGGAGATGTCCGTAGGTGTTGTTCGGTTTGGCGGATCCTTTGAAGGCCCGAAAGCCGTTGATATCTTTTCGCACGTGGGCGCTCTGTCTCCAAGGAGGCCGGTATTGGTTGTGTTCGTCAGAGGCGTAGGCAGACACTGTTGTGATGATGTAGTATCGCGAATCATTTGAGCAGTCTAGGATGATGACTGGGTGACTTGTTGCTCTAGCGCAAACGCGGCCAGTTTCTAGGAGTTCTGCCCGCTCGGCTTGGCTGAACTCGTCGGCTGACTTGAGAAAAGCAATATCGCCAACTTGCCAGTGAAATGTCGGCGCTCGTTTGGCAGGGGTGCATTGTAGAGGTGGCTGGCATGCATTTGATCGCCAGCTCATAGAGGATGCCATCTTTCTCTGTGATGTTTATGGTCTAAATAGCGGGAATGATCCTTGCTGTTTCGAGCCTGCACAGAGGCGTCAGTATCACGACGACAAGACGTATATCGTCAGGAATCGACGATACGGGGAGTCGAATATTGCGGCAGCGCACAACCGAAAATGAATACCTCTATATGATAGACAGATAGATTTCTGCAGATATGTTATCCAATATCGACACCTATATCGTAGCTGATAATGCTTCAAGAATATGTGCTGAGATATGCGGTAAGTGGCGAAGAGAAGATGTTGTTTATTCTGAAGAGAAGGAAATGTAAATCATGCTACAGCATATCTATTTATACACATTACTCCAGCGTGAGCTGAGTTGTTCCGCGTGGCCGGTTGTGAATTTCAGAAAACTCAAACCTAAGGTACAATACATGGTGTAGATTTGGGTTGAGAGCCATCCGTGAGGTGGGTGGCAGTAAGTTATGAAATGTATAAAGTAGAGTAGCTTCCCTATAACTAGGGCATATATGTAACTTAGGATATAGAAAAGTAATTCTCAAGTACACTTCTCTAGTGCACCAGTTATCAGATTACTAACACCATAATGACCCGGTCGATATTGGTTATCAAATTGATAGTCGATTGCCTTTGCTAATTAATCAGAAGGATTAGGACAAGAAACAAGATCGTGCCTCATTGATTACTTGTTATAAAATATTAGAATATCGTTGTATACGGTTCCCATCAGTGTTAGGCAATGCGTTACTAACTTACAAAAACATTACACAGATATATTGCAGCCAGGTTGTCAGATCGGTTATAGGAGTATTGTTGTTAGACGGATTATACTCTGGAGTGGCGATAGGTCACAATAGGGTTCGAATAAGTAGTAGTTGGAAGGCATTATAGGGGTAAGAGCAATCTTGATTCCTGAGCCCTTCCAAATAGTTCGGGAGAACCCTTGTCCTATCTAATGGTAGCTATTGGTAAAAATACACCTGGGGTCTACTAAGTACCCTCCTGCGACTTTACTGCCTGGTAAGTATGTTGAGTATTTATACTGACTCAAATCACTTGAGGTTTAAGTCTAGAGCGAATGTAGGTGGTCCCACGGTACTGAATCGAATTCTTTTATTCTGAAAGTCTAATTTTAAGTTATGACCCGGTTCCGGGTCACTTTGTTAAGGTACCCGGAAAGTAAGTTCGCAAGTACCCAAGACTGATTGAAAGTTCTAAACTAAAGTAAGGTACAACACGTGAATTTTGGAGGAGGCTTCGTAAATTAGAGTACAAAAACTTCCGACTGATGAATGAGGATATCCGATGCTAACGGCCGGGCGTATAGCTTATATTATGGTTAAACACCTAAAACTGGCCACCTGCCACTTGAGCTGTATCTAATAATCTTGTGATAAATCTCAATAATTGGAAAAGAAATAGGACATGTATTTACTCCGAAGAACAGACCACTGAGTATATGCAATTAACAGCTAGGCAATCCAATTTCTCTTAGTGGAAACACCATACAATCTATCTTCGGGGACTTTATGTCATTACTTCGTTTCAAACACTTCTTTTCATAATATGGTTTTGAGGAGAGGTTATTTATATCAAATGATAAACCGTTCTGATCTCTTCCATACAACGAGGCACACTACCAATGCAACAGACTGATTCGCTAATCCGCCCTGGAACGGAGCCACCCATATAAGTCGACTGAGTCGTAAGGAATAGTCTCGTATTATTCATCTCAAGGATATGAGCTTTCCAGGCCTTGGATTTCGACAACGGTGGGGGACCATTTCCCACAAGACTCAGTGCATGAACACCAAATATGGAAAACATATTGGGATAGACGCCTACGGTAAGCCCTAGGCATGTTTTGGCCCCATTCTTCCATTCCTCCTCTAGCTTCGTCTCGTTGATATTCTGGAGACCAAGCTAGGCCAAGGCTGGCGAATATAATACTGTCAGTTATACCATTTCGTACTTTGGGCGGGAATGAGGGCAATTCAGACTGAAGCAAACACTTACCTCCTATGACGATGTCCTATACGAGAATGTCCGCACTCCTGTGCCTAAGAAATAAAATGTTACTGGAAAGACATATAAACCTGGTTGCAACTGCAATCACATTGAATCGTAAACGATTCCAGGAGTATCAAACTCTCTGATGGCGTTGTCCGAATATCGACAACATCCACGCCTGGGCGATTAAATTTCTCGAAATAGTTGGTCTCGAGGAATGAAAGACGTACGCCGAATAGGTGAGGCATCTCCAAAGGGGCGAGCAGATTCCGTTTTTGAGGATCGACAATGTGGTCACGAGTCTTGGCGCAGATTTTGTAGGACTCCTTGTTGGCATCCGCATTCTGGAGACTGTCCTTGTAACATGTCGCAAACAATAACCGGAAGCCGCCATCATTTTATAGCTGCCAAAGAAGTTTTTCGCGCTCCTCTAGGGTAATCCTGTCGAAGGTACTCTTCTCGTTGTCACGGTACCAAAACACTGTACAGCTAGTATTAGGGCCACGGACCCCTAACCAGGCTATATAAGCCTGTGAGGGAAAACCTAAGAGTGGCAGATAGGACTTCCTTCCTTGTGCAATAACAATAATTATATTCTGGAATCACCATCAGGGCTACGAGTTCGAGCTGTGACACTCATACCAATTGCAATGGAAGCCGGAAAACGCCGTCTCTCGATACTTGAATATTTCAGGATACAATATCTTGGCATTCACCTGCTCTGCCACTGTGAGCTCTGGTCTCTGCATTGGGAGGGCTAGATTAGGCATGCGCTGGAACACCCTGATCTCACTGGTGATAGGGCCTAACACCTGGATGGCCTGGGCCCCCGAGGCGCCTGTGCCAATGACAGCACAGCGCTTGCCCTTGACATCGACATTCTCTTTTCGGCCAGAATGAGGGTGGTGAATTACGCCCTTGGATTTTCCCATGCCTGGTCAAGATGGGGTGTATCTGCTCGCCGACTATCAGAGGAGGTCAGTGGTGGAGAACCAGTTATCGGCTTGATGAGTGTAAGACTCTTCCTTATTCTAGTCCGAAAACCCCAAATATTTTCATAGCTAGGAAAGTTGGATTGCCAATTCCCCGCCTTCCACACTTTGGGCATAGAGAACTCGTGCATGGGAACCTCTGACTCGATACCTGCTCCAGGGTAGCAGCTCCATCGCTAAGAGCCTCCGATGTCGTTTCCTAGCTCAAAAATAACGACCTTATGTGATTGTGAGTGACTCGCCGATCGCATATCTATGCTTAGTATTAGAGGGGGTTTGAAGTTCCAATTGCACCCCGATTGCACCTAGAGCGGTGATTCGCACATACGCCCTCGTCTGCGACGCCACAACATGGTATTAGATAGACGCTCCGTTGTCGCTCAGGGGTAGTAAGCCCGATCTCACAGGACCCCATGAGCAATTGGCATTGGGCCCTTTGGCAGTATGGCGTTTGTGTTTCTATTAAATCAAGCCCGACATTCTCAAGTGTTCATAATCTATCTCTCTAATTGACCTATTCATATATTACTCAACTGGCTCTAAGAAATATACATGTGAGGTCTTGAGAATCAAGCATGAAGAAGATCGATATACCCTTTAACCATAGAGACCGTGGCTAAACCAATACGTGGCATCATTGACGTATCATCGGCAGATGGCCAGACGTGGCAGAGGTCGTGCATCAACTCTTACTTCTGAGCCTGTTGGCCTGAAGCAATCGGATTGTTGGGAATAGTAGCAGTTATGTTAATTTAGCCGTGAGGTAGGCAACCGTAAGGAGCATTCATGTATACGCCACGATATGAATTGAGCAATAGTAATGAATGTTTTCGCTACGTAGAATCACCTATATATAACCTACTAAGTCGGAGACATCTAGACATACTCAAAATTTCTAATAGTGCTTAATTCGTCTTGATCCCGTTGACCAGGGACCATGCTTGTACAATCTAGGAAATGTATGCGATATGTCTTCGTACCAATGATACCACCAGACCATGATCGCTCTCAATCTCTACATGATCATTGATTCATTCATAAATCATTAATCCACTTGCGCCAGCCTCAACTGATTCGAGTCCTATACGCCCTTGGCTTGAGTCTTGACCGCCCTTTAAGCAGCTCGCGATTGCTGGAGCTCACCGAGGGCTCATTGGAGTAATCACTGAAAGCAGACCTGTCACCTGCGTCTTATAGCCTTAAAAGGGCTAGTTGTCACAGGGGAGATGTGGTGATTTTTCGTTGATTTTTCTCTGTAGCAGACTTTGTCAACCCCCTCCCCTAAGACGGTTAAGTCTCCGAAATCCCGATATTCTGTGTCCGATAATGCCGGCGGATGCGCCAATGACGTATACACGCCGTGATAAGCTACCAGGCAGTAAATGTGCGGGGGATTAGGTAGTTCTTTTCTTGATTGTTATTATCATATAAAGACTGGGGTTTTCTATTACCACCTAGTTTAGGAGAACTCGGGAATTCAATGACACTGTTACAGGATTTTGCCACAGAATGGCCAATTAGACAGACATACTACAGTTGGAATGAAGCGTTATAGGCCTGTATAAGTGGCTATTGATTCCTGAATCTCCCAAATACGAAGTATCCGAAGGAGATAATTATAACCAAATGAGCAGTATAGCAACCCGATAGGGCAGTGGGAATAGGTCACCTAACAGACATCGAGTCCTAGCTCATGTTTCTATTTTAGAAGAGTGGCTAACAAGAGGGGAAAACATCTGTCATTGACAGAGCCCTCATGCAACATCGTTGACGTCAAACGGCACGCTCCCGCAGCCCGGTACGTCCGTACCAGGCCGGAAGTAAGGACAGAAGAGCATCGAGTGGAGAAGTAGAACCCTAAAGAGCCGTTGACTCGCTACTGGTGTCATCACCGATCACTGTCTGTGTTATGGTAATTATTAATTTGCGTGGCTTCACCGTTCATAGGTACCTGGAAAAATAGGGCAGCGAGCGACCGGGGATGATTAATACAAGGTAGACGGAATTCATCTTGAAAAAAATATTGCTATTACGGATACAGGGGCCGCTTCCGTGGTGTCAATGCAACGGCGTGTACTTCTAACATAAAAGTTTCTGATTGTTTTAATAATATAATTTAGTCCTAAGGGATGAGATATCCGAAGTCGAGGGTGCTTAGGTAGATATTGACGATATAGATGTCCTGGATTCCCCTCATATATTCTATTAATAAATATACCAAGCAAGAGTATAACTACTACAGGGACAATCATCTACAATGTGAACCTAGAATACGAGATCTCGAACACAATGTCCTGGTATTGGAGAACTATACGAGGTGGCAACTACTACGTGGGTAGTACGAAGCATGACTAATTATAATACTATCCGGAATCGAGCCGCAATCTTTGCTTCGGGGACACAGCTGCTCACAGTTAGCATTAGCTTAAGTATGTAACGATTCCCCAGTGTCATATCGTCACACCAGCCCTATCTACCTATTTTTTGGAGCAGCAGCACTATATAATACAGATTAAATTAAAAGTCAAGATGAAATAGGGGATCTAATAGCTTTATCATATTGAGAACACTTTAAATATTACTCGGTCCTGTTGTTTGCTCCCGAGATCTCAGCCCTCTGGGTTATATTTAGATGTTTGTAATAAGAACCGCGAACCTAAAGATGAGACGTCCCGTCTTATTCAAGGCAGCGATGTCCTGTTTGATCTAAATCTTGTGTTACCATTGATGTCTCGCTATACAACCTTTAATTCAATAAGTGTCAAGGATAGATACCGTTATTGCAAATAATTATCGCAATAACGGCGTCGTTTCATGTAACCAAAGAGTTACGCATACATGGTAATTTAACAGCTGAAGTTGCAGTAAGGCGAAAGCAGGGGTGAACGTCAATATGATCTAATATAGGTGGTCTTTTTGGCTGGCGGCTGATTATTCGCCCTAGGTAGTGGTAGGCGAGTCCTCCACCTTGATTTTAGGTGAGTCCTCTGCCTTGATTGTAGGCTGGTCGTCCAGTTCAACCACAGATGGACCTATTCCGGCACCTGTCGGCAGTTAACTACATGAGCTGTGTTCAAGCACTGGACGGGTTTTCTCACTGTGATAGCCGCAGTCGGTGTCCCTGGGGTTTTCCGAGGTAGTGATCATCAGGCCCTCACATGGCTTGTCATTCTTCACTTCTTCACATTTTCGAGTTCTCCGATGGCCTTGGTAAACGACCGTGTCGCACACGGGACAGGTATGATTGATCAGCCTTGCCAAACACATTGGTGCTTCGAGTTGCTGTTCTGGCTTTGAGGAGTAGTGTTGGTGTGTTAAGTATCAAATTGAAAAGTCTTAGAGCGGACAATTGTCTTGCGTGCTTGGATCGACGGGAAAGGTGCGATGTTGTGATAATTCACAAGTATCGACATCTTATGAGCACGGAAGGGCAGTCTACTTTTATAATGAATGGACTCACTGTGGCGGTCTGCCTACGAACGACGATATCACATACGATAGCGTTGCATTTTAGGTAAGGGAACAGCAATTTCCACGATGACTTAGCATAAAACTTGTTGGTAGGATCTCAGCACTGCAAGAAGGGGCTCTCGAGTCGACATACGCAATACACCTGTCGCTGTCAGGTATGACCAGCTCGTTGGGTATATGATGGTTCGAAATAAGTGGAACATTATCCCACTGGGAGATCGGGGAATGGCCACTCATCTAAGGTTAGCAGATCATAGGTCCATGCATATTTGTGCCGAGACATTCTAGTTTGCTTAGGGATCGCATCAGGCACACGCTCCCTTCACTAATGCAGACGCGAAAGTTGTCATTGGGCGTGAATATGAGGGCCATGGGACTGGTACGGTGTATGGACAAGTGTTGCTCCTCTGTTCGACGCTCCGCGGATTCTACTTTTTAAGTGTCGTGTGTTGTGCGTTGTGTGTTGTGAGTTGTCAAAAAAAAAAACGAGGGGAAAGCTATGTCCCGTTACAAGTAGTTATAATCGACTACCTACGTTAGGGCCGGAACTATCTCAGCGGTGTAAAGCGGTCAACAAAAATGCCGTCGTGAGCGAAGGTATGTAAGGCACGCATATTAAGACCTTTCCTTCTCGGCCTGACTTAGAACATGTTCTCGAACCTCGTATCTCCGGTTGGTGTGGAGTTAAAACTAGACCTCGGCTTCTTACTCGTGTCCGGTGACTAAACAATCTTTTTGCTCAAGATGACCTATTTAAGTAACACAAGGCAACTCGTATTTACTCGGAGGCAAAGGGGCGTTTAAAGATGGCTCAACAACCTGAGCGACAAGTCACAACTGAAATACCAACAAGTTGCAGCGGTCAAAATCATTGTTGGCTCTTGGCTTTAGCGCGGGGTTCAATTTCCGTTTTAGGTATTTCGATAGCGGCACCTAAATTCTAACGGCATCTATCTCGATCTATGAGGTAGACTAGATACTGTAGATAAAGCAGTCGTCTATACGACACGTAGGTATGTAGCTTTACCAGGGTAGGTTCTAGAGCAATAGAGAAAATATACTAGGTACCTAGTAGTTATTAATAAGCGGAATGCATGATATTTATAACGGCCGCTAGGCAGAGATATATCCTAACTTCAATTAAGCCAAGGGTAGGTAGTTAAGTAAGTAAGTACTTATCTAGTGTAGGCAGATAAAGAAGAGAGGGGCCTGCCATCTCCTCCGTTAATCAGCATTCTAGAACACCCCCAGTAAATACTTGGGTGTACCGTATATCTACACTTCTACCTCCTACACCACAGCGTATCGCATCACTCTATACAACAGGTTTCCGGCTTCCGCACAAAAACATGGCGGAGATCGCAGACCCGCGCCCGCGAATCCTCTACCCGGACTCCGGCCCCGAGCCGCCCTTCCCCTTGCGCATGGAGGGCGCCGTCATCTCCGGCTTCGGGCGCGGTTCCAAGGAGCTGGGCATCCCGACCGCGAACCTGCCCGTCGACGCCGCCGTCACGCCCTGGATAGCCGACGCGCGCTCCGGCGTGTACTTTGGCTGGGCCTCTCTCGCGCTGCCGTCGACACATCCCGATTCTTCCGCCACTACTACCACTACCACTACCACTACCGCTACTACCGCCACTACGACCACCCCCGCTACGACCGCGCGCTTCCAGATCTACCCCATGGTCATGTCCATCGGGTACAACCCGTTCTACAAGAACAGCGTGCGGTCCGCCGAGGTGCACGTGCTGCACTCGTTCGGCGCCGACTTCTACGACGCGACCATGCGGCTGCTGATCCTGGGCTTCGTGCGCGACGAGAGGGACTACAGCGGCCTCGACGCCCTGGTCGACGACATCCGGATCGACTGCGAGGTGGCGCGGCAGAGCCTGGCCCGCGCCGCCTGGACCCCCGTCGAGGGCGTCGTCGGCGATGGCCCTGCGAAGGGCACCCTCGATGGCTCGTGGCTTGTGCGGTGACGGAGATGAGGCGCGAGCGTAACGAAACGAAACGAACAAAACGGAGAATACTAGATGCATGGCGACATAATGCTGGGGAAGCAGCTAGGTAGGCAGGCAGGCAGGCACAGGCACAGGCACAGGCACAGGCATCTTGGACTGGTAGACCACTGGCGGCATTGAAAGATCGCACGTTTCCACTCTTTCGGGCTGACATGTACGTTTCCCCGGGGGCACCTATTCAGAGCAAGACTTTTATAGACGGACAGTCGGAGAGCGGACTGCAAGGCGTTCAGGTGGCAAGACATGTCGCATATAGAGAGAGCATTGCATATCATCTCGGCGCCACAAGACACTGGGCTAATATCCCTGGCGTGAAAATTATACGTCGTATTCTCGTTTGTTCTATGCTAAAAGAGTATGGCCAATGGAGGAATCGGGAAACACGAGAAACGATGACCAGCTCCCAATACCCGTGGGAGAAGGACTCTAAATATGCGAGCCCCATCCAAAACGCCGCCGATGCTTCATCCAGGCCGAAGCTATGTCCCCTAGGATATACTGCGTATGCGGAAATCTATGAACAAGAAACGGGAAGATGCCTAAGAGCAGATGGGTCTGGAATTATACCGCAGCATTAAACTGCGAGCTGATCTTGGTCACGATAATAGCAAGGCAGAAACTGTGGCGAGTTAGATTCGCGGCTCGCATCTGAGGAGAGGAATACGGCAACTTACATTCATGACGATGAGCATAGGGATATCGAACACATCCCGCTTAATGGTCCAGCAGAAAGTGCAGTCGATCTTGCCGTCTTTGCCAAGTTTAGCAATGCCGTGCTCGCCGTCAATCTTGGTGACCCTGTTACTGAGAATACTGTTCTGCATACTTTTCTGAGGCGGTTCTTCGTTCAGCAGTGCCTCGCTCATCTCCTTGGTTCGATATTTGAGCAGACGACATTTCCTTGTCACGTGGCCACGACTATCTCCAAAGGCTAATTGCGCAAAATCCTCGTAGAACTGCAGAACGCTGTCATCGTCCATAAACTCGGCAGTGAAGACGGACTGCATGGCCCTCTCCGGAATCTTGATCATGTCAGGCTGGATGGTCCTCAACCTGGGCGTGGTGAATTCGGATTTGCTGGGCAGGCTGCCTGACTCTGATCCGGATCGGCCAAGGTTGACGTTCAAGTTGGGCTCCTTGCCAAGTAGCACATTCTTCGTCCAGCCGGTGAGAGCAATAAACTCCTTGTTCACGGCCGCCACCTCTCCCGTCCTTCGGCATACAATCGTCGGGGCGGAGCAACGTCCCATAAAGTCCTCATACTCGAACAAAGTGCGTTGAAGACATTTTTCCATGAAAATTAGATCCTGCCGATTCAGGTTCCTAGTGCATGCGATGAACGAGGGTCGAATACTGGCGAGTGACTTGGCGATGCGTAGGGTTTTGTTGGGCGAGAACCTGCGTTGGACAAAGGCCACCAAGTTATGAAATCCGGTAAGATACGGGTACGGTTCTTTGACAGTTTCGTATATCGACGAAGGGTCTCGTCGCTTGGCCATTATAGACTGCGGGCCGAATTTATCGTGCGAATGGGAGTTTGTATGTTTCGGCTTCGACCTGTGCGGCTGAGAGACCGGTTGGGAGCCAGCGGGCGTATAGCTGCCTCCGGTCGGCGAGTTATCAAACCCATAGTTTGTTGGCTGGGGACTGGAGGTATTGTCAGTGCCCGGGCTAGCTAGGCTGCTTGGCGTCGGACCGGCAGCTGCGACGGCATAAGCGTGAGGCAGTCCATGCTGCAGATTACCCTGGGAGTATGCATTGTTTTGGTCCATGTTCATGAAGTTGTCAACTAGGCCATGATCATAGAGTTGACTATATTGGCCGGCTCCGTTGGAGAACATTGGCGATGGCCCGTATCCGCTATCGCTATTGCCGGGCTGCGCTATGGCTTCTTGCGGTGGTGTCTCGGCGGCACCAGAGGACATGTGGCCCAGCATACTAAATTCGAGCGCCCCATAGTGGCTGCCGAAATTCAGGCCCTCGAGATCAAAATTGAAGATCGCGGGGTTGCTCGGGTCGATCAGCGCGGGGGAAAACGGATTCGACATTTCTGCAGAGGTCTGGTGGTGGACGGGAAGGCCATTCATGTGCCTGGCATTATTTGAAGCTTGAAACCCGTTTGTAGCGGGAGACTGCTGATTGCCGTATGTCATGCCATCCGGCATCCCTGTCATTATATTTTGCGCACCGCTTGCGAACAAAGGATACGTTGTAGAATTCGCGCTTGGTGGGTAGTACGCCGGAGCTTCTGTAGCGCCATTGGTGGCATGCCTGCCGTTTGTCGGCTTTGGCCCGGCATTTGGATTGTAGTTCGGCCCTAAGACTGGGCGGAGGGCTTCCGGAGGGGCATCATGAAGATATTTTGCCTTCTTCCGTACCCCGTCCTCGCAAGCGCCTTGAAGACCACGCTTAATGCATCTCAGGCAAGGTCGCTCATCTCCTACGTTGAGAATGAGCACGTCTTCGGCAGGGGAATTTGGGCATTCTGTCGTTTGGGTGAAGCAGAACTCGATTTCGTGGGGGGTTCATGTGGGGGCAAGAACAGGAGTAGGGAGAGGCTTGATGGAGTTATCGGCATTTACATGTGGAGGCTGAGACTTACCGCACGTCAGATGGGCCCGCTGACAAGCATAACAGGCACGTCTTGCCTTTTTACGCCGAGGGCGATGAGGGTCTTTAGGATCATACTTCTTCTTGCTCTCGGTGGAATTCTCCGTCCCCGCCTCGGGTGATGTGTGCTGCCCGGGCATCATCTCGTCGCCTTCGTGCTTGACGGAATGATCGGTTTCGTCGGGTTCCATATCATTATCAGACATGGTGTCTGAGACCTCAGCCCCGTTGGCTTGCACGTCGCCTGGCATGTTGTCTTAGTTTTATATAGATCGCGCCAGGCCCAGCGTCCACGTCGCGAGAGGTACCAAGACAAGCCCCGGTTCGTTTTGGCGTAACCACACTCCCTGGAAGCAGGCAGTTGCGAAATCCTGAAGCAATATTGTGGTCAAGCCCGTGACGGAGTCACGACCAGATCGCCGGGCTTCCCTATCTACTATCCCACCGCTCTTTGCGCGTTACTAATTAATAAAGCTAGGGGGGTCAAGCCGCTAGCCCGGGACGACGGTCTCAGGCGAGTGCAAGCCAATAATACAGACGAGGACTGAGTATCAGAAAAATTGGCAAACTGTGTCGAGCTATACTTAGCGCGTACGTGAGACGCAGGCAGCTCGTGTGCAATAGTGCTGTGTGCAGCCGCGGTGCAACGGCCCTCTTCAGCCCAAATAGACCAAGAATACGCGGTTGAGGGGCAGGCTATAATACGGGCGTCTGCTCGTATTCAGCGTTGGCGAGCAGGGTCGACTCCAATGGGCAAGCCCCCCGTGCCAAAGAGGCGTTTTCTGTACAACGGGAGCCGGACAACCTGGGAACCGATGAGCAACTGGGCCTACGGCCTTAGCACAGAATGGCGCGGGGGGGTGTTCAGCAGAGGTTCGCCAGCTAGGTCAACTGGGTGCTACGGGAACGGGCCGGTGACGCGGAGGCGCAGAAGGACTGTTCTCATGGAGTCACGCGGCGGCGGATAAGGCACTGGGGGGTTTGGCTGGGATGGTATGCGGGATGATCGATGCTGCTGCAGCTAGCCGGTGCTTCTGAAGCCGTTCGCATTGGGTGCTGACTAGACTAGACCGAGGAGGAGAGGGAGTAGAGCAGGCAGATGGGTTGACGGGCGGCTCGGCTGGTTGACCTGGGACCTGATGGTCGGCCGAGGTACATGCGGATAGCTGGTCGGCGACCTCGAAGGAATAATGTACATGTAACTCGGTCAATGCAGACGTATCCAGACGTATCCAGACGTATCCAGACGTGTCCAGGTCGTGTGCGTCTACACAGTTCCTCCCCGACGATATGCTACGGGTATCCTAAAGATATCCTACCGGTCTCCTCTGGGTTTATGGTGTCCTCTTAATGGAATGGGAGATGGCCGGCTGTGGGCGCGTACACACCGACGGCGCAAGAGGAAAATGCGACGGTGATGGGGGGGAGGGCTCTCACAGGGCAGGCTGCAGAAGGGTTAGGGCCGTGTGAGCTGGCAGGGTGGAAGACAGTGTAAGTTGCCTACGTGTGCACTCAGGAATAGAAGCAATGTGTGCAAGGTGTGCAATAGATGCAATAGATGCAACAGACGCAATAGACACAATGGCTGCGAAGGGGGTCTGTTTGAGGAATCAGGCTGGCTGAGGTGAAGAGGCGGCTCGTGGTCGCAGGGTCAGGGCCACGGAGGACAAAATCGAGAATAAAGAAAAAAAATTGACGAGGTTCAGGATGAAGTCAGCAACGCTGGGAGCGCAATCAAGTGTCTGGAACGGGCGAATCAAAGACGGACAACAAGTTTTTCTAAGCCAATTGGAATCAGTGGTGGCGCGGAATGGTGACCCTCATTGTCACAGGAGACATACGATTTCGCACTTTTGAAGGCCGTCTGTTAGTGAAGTCGAATTCGCATCACAAGGCGAAAGGCAGGGAGGATACTACTACGACGCAACAGCGGTTATGCAGCTCCGGCCGCCGCTGAAGGTGCGCTGAAGGAGATGAGTGGACGAAGTAGATGGAGGTCCAGGTAGTGTAACGGGGGGGATTGGCGTTGGAGGGGGAGCTCGGGGGTCATGATTTGCGACTGACGATACCGGTCGGCATTGTGGACAGCCGAGACGGCCACATCATTGGTCGGCTGGGTTCCGACCTTTTCAATTTTTGCAAGTGCTCTTGTGAGCTCATGCAGCCTCCATAGGGCCGAGCCGCGGGGTCTGCCTTCGTCGTACCCTGTGGCACCCTGTGGCACCCCCACCACTATTCCCCTTCTGGGCTTAGTCCCTCTGCCAATTACCTACAGCTGCATAGCTTCGTCTAAGTAAATGAGTCAGATCCCCGATAGTTGGATGATTCGAAGCGCTACGCCTCCTCCAACATCTCCTTTTTGAGGTACCTAGGTTAGGTTGCCTAACGGCCAGCCAGCCAGCCAGTTCAGCCCTGGCTCAGGCACATGTTGTGCTAACGCCAAGCCTCTAAGGTTGCGCCAAAAGATGTAGCGAGGTAAGTTAGTACACTACTTCGTACTTTCAGCTTCATAAGCACAGCATCTCCTTTCCTTGATGTCCAGCGTCCTGTCTACCCCCGATAAGTGACTAGAGAAGATCACGCGATCATCTTAGTTCTTTGTTCCGTTCCAGCCAGAGCAAGGTAGTCGAGTCAACTCGTCTCTCAACTGACCGAAATAGATGCGCATGAAGGTACGCAGGACTACGTGTTGTATTGCACCATACATCTACCTAGATCTCGCCTCCTGAACATCCACAAAATCAAGATGACAGGTACAGCAGACACATGTACATGCATGTAGCTTTACTTACATACATGTATGTATGTACATTATGTATGTAGGTACTAAGTATGTACTTGGGTACAGTACCATTAGATATCTTCGCTACCAATCTGCCTTCCTCCAAATGCTGCAGAAATGCCCCCACCATTCCCTACCTTACCTTAAGATGTTGGCTTCGGGGACCAACATGGAAAGTTCGAGTTGCGTTGCCAATTCACAGGGCATGTGGGGTGGTCATTATGTATCAATATATCATGTAGGTAGGCAAGCACAAAGTACGTACTGCCATATGTATATCGATACATTTATCTATGATGTAGCCTTAACACTCGAGCCAGCTGGACTTATTCAACTTCATTTATTCTCGCTCACCTGGTTCAGGCCCCTTGCCGACGTTCGTTACCGATACACCTCAGATTCGTTTTGGTAGGGTGCCTACATACCTACCTGCACATCTACTCGCCAACCTGCCTAACCTCAGCTGGGCAGCTGATTGCAGCACTTTCTCGAGATAGGTGGCACCCCATCCTTCTCCTCTGCCGGCTCAGTCATGCCTTAGAAGTAGTTCGCCTCCGACGTCCTCGCTCCGTATTTACTAGGAGCGGACATGCTCTCCAACACGGCACTTCTTCTTACCCCGACGATGATCCTCCGGCTGTCCGGCTTAGTTAGGTAGGTGAGCGAGTGGGTGAACGAGTGAGTGGGTGAGCAGGTCAATGAGTAAGTAGGTCACTGAGTAAGTAGGTCACTGAGTGCGCGCTGGGTAGTTGCTTGTGTGTCTGTCTGTATGTCTGTCTGTGTGTGTGTAATGTATGCAATCAGCGGCTCGAGCCGCAGCATCAACACTACATCGATCGGCTGCCGGGCCTCGACCGCCAAATCAAGCTTTCCCGCCCAGCTCTGCCGAACCTTCCATCCGCTGTTCGATTGTTGGAAGATGCAACACAATCTCAAACATCCCTCGCCTTCCCCATTCGTCCTCCATACTACCCTACGCCCATCCGTGGGCTTCTCAGCTCCGATAGAGACTTGTACCTCCCCGTTGCCGCTATTTGACGGAGGCCTCAGATTCCGGTTCTGGAGCCCGACCAGCCGAGAAAGTGGTGAGCCAATCAATGAGTGCTCAATTTGCTGAATGCCCAAGAGAGAGAATTTGTGGGCACACAGATGCCATAAATGCCATAACGCCACGGATAGCCATGGATACAAGGGCCGACCCTGTCGCTTGTGCCGTGCCTGAAGATCCTCGCTGCAACCATCCTTCATTGATAAGCCAACGAGGTACCTATCTTTTTTTTTTTTGCTCCAACTGCCTGTTCAACCGCAGGGTAATTCACGGCGATCGTGGTTGCAGCACCCTTGTTTCATTTCTGCGGCTACGTAGTGTAGATCATCGTCGATGTTTGAGTTTCTATATCAGGTATCTCTTGGCCCTGCCAGATACACTACATGTATACTCGACTGCCGTGAACACATGCGTTGCCAAGTATCTACATATCCAGGTAAGGTAGGTACCTCCACTGCCTCCATCCTGACTCTTACGTCGAGAGACGTGTTTTGCCCTTGAAAGTCCATCATGACTGGTCAGCTATACATTTGCTACCTTGGGGGAAGGGATCGTCCTTCGCATCTGGGGCATGCTACCGTCCCTATCAGATACCAGAACTAATCGTCTACCTACCTCACCTACGCCAAAAGTGGCATACAAACAAAGCCCACCATCCCCAACAGGCATCTCCCAATCAACACTTGATACGCCTTCTTTTTCCTGCGCAGGCCCGCGCTGGTTGGTTCATCTTCTAGGGCGGTTGGCCGCATTCGGAGGAGCCAAGTTATCCAGCACAACTAAACAGGTAGACCAATGCCTGGTCTTTTTGTGATACACAACGCGAATACTGGGCGTCGCCGACCTCGTCCTACGGTGATTCGAGGAATACTTGCAGTGGATTATGATATGCATTGCCTCCTAATTGACACGTAGGGGGAATTTGTGCATTCATCTGCCTCTTCGTCCCACTGCCGTGCTGGGATTTGTAATTCGCAGGATTCTGCAGTCAGCTAAACTGATCAAGACTGGACTGGTGCAACCCTGGAATGGTCTTCTCCGAATGCATTCCGGCTCAAAACATGACTCTGATCGATGGTATACAGCACGAGCTGCACGAGTAGACAGCCACAACGATGCAACATTGTCTATCCGTTGCAACGCTCTGACGCCAACGACCTTCCAAAGGCCACGGGTGCCAAACACCACGTGTATTTGGAATCCACTAATCAAAGGGCTCAAAGGCAAGCTGTAGGCTCGGGGTATCCAGTTCAACTATCGAGACTTACTAAGAGACCGACATATCCAGCAATTGCATTAGTAACTGTTCCTCGGGGCTTCATTGATGGTCGCATTACGGGAATGAATGTTTTGTATGTCGGTTATACTAGACATGTTCGCATTCATCTAAGACATTATCTGCATGATGGTGTGTGTCTCTCTCGCTCGGCTCTGTTGTGTTGCCCTCGTCTGGTGAACTACCCTACGATTTTGCCCACGGCACTGAACTGCAGACGCCGGGCCCATCTCAGCCAGTCGGAGAAATTCATTCCCTACATTACGAAGGGTAGCCCACTCATCAACTTGCCCATTCACAGTCCAGTTAACGCCTACACATAGTTTAGTCAGTAACGTATGATTATTGGTGGAGTGGGATTTGCAGATCAGGCTCTGCTTTCTAATACTCCAGTCTCCGCTTCTAATAATTAGACAATCGCCATTGCGGCGTATCTTGATTATGCTGTGCCGTCAACGTCAAATCCTTTCGCAAAGAAGACACGCTGACCTAGAGTTGCTTTACCGAACCTACTGCATTCTGCAATGCAGGAGATATTGAATGAATTCAACCATTTGTATTCAATAGGCCGATACTTGCATCACGTCAAGCTTAACCTTGCCGGTAATTGCAATATTACGTCGGTTGAGTTGAAGTTCATTGATGCACTTCTGTAAATACTTCGCGGGGACTCCGTTCTGCTATATGTTTTGAGTATATGAAGTATAATTATGCTACGCTGCAGGTTCAATAGTTACGGATCAAGAGCAATATCCTGCTAATAAAATTCACAGCCTATTAGACAATACATGCAGAGAGTACTACCATTCTGCCGAGTTTACTATTGCCGAGTTAGTAGTGCATGAGGTAAACCATCGTGGTTGTATTATTGTTCAATACTATTAAGCCTTTGATAACCGAGTAGAAATATTTCTTATCTAACACTCCAGATCGGTAAGAATCTCGGTCGGACCGAGGTGACATTGATAATTACACTTCAGCTGACTGTGTAAGCACAATGGATTGTCCATCATGGCCTCACCTAGAACATGGCCAACATCAATATGAGGTAAGCTAACAACACGGCCTTCTTCTCCTTTAAATTTGCTGAACTGATGTCCTGTGAACCAATAGCTACCTATCCATAGAATTCAAGGAACTCAATCAAGATACAGTTGTTTTCGCCTCACTCGTTGCCCCAGGTCATTCAGCCACATCCACCATGCCTGCATAGTTTTAATATCCACAACAATAGACGTTGCGAATTAGTAGGGTGTCCAAGGATAATTACACTAAGGCAGTCTATAGGACTCCGACCTAGACACTAGATCACGATAAGACGCCAACTATAGTCGCATTAAGAGCCGCGTTCCCTCTTATTACCAGGATCCAATGTGTTATAAGCAATAACAGGCAGACAAGGCAAGGGACGGGAAGGAAATTATCCCCGAATATTTCTCGTTTATCTCCCCGGATCTCGTCTTTTCTCCGCCCCCTATTCTCATAGGATCGGCTTACACTCCCGATCTCAATAATACTACACAGGCAGCAAGCAAGTGTAGATTTCGGGTATCGGACGCGGCTTCGCACTTGAATGAAGCCTCGTCCGATCCGATCCTATCCGATCCGATGGGCATTTCCCGATCGCGTTCGATCTCGCACAATGATCGGTCACCGCGCCGCGCCGTGCCGCGCAGCGGCTCCTCATCGAACATAATTAATTAGCCCTCGCGCCGGGGGGGCACGAAAGGGGCAATTAATTGGTAGCGGGCTCGCTCGTTCCATTAGAATAGAAAGACTGGGGCGGGCAGATATGTAGACAGACAGATAGAGGCGCATGGCGGTGCCGCCCGCATGAGATGGCCTCGCAACAGGAAGTCGGTGAGCCTCGCTAACCTGGTTCGCTGCGCTTAGGTTTCGCCGCGTCTGTGGCGTCGCGTAATCGCGCTGCTCCTGAGTACGTACGTACGTACGGATCGTGCGTCTCGCTCATGCATGCAGCGTAGGCATCTGTCTGTCTGTCTGTGACTCCGTCTGTCTGCCTAATCCAATCTCGTTGTGCCGGTTAGCCCATCACTGTGCGTTAGTCAGGTACCAAACACCGAGGAGTTGTAATAATTATTGACTATCGCCGAGGGGGAGAGGGGTGTCCAAGGACCGAACCTCGTCTACTTTACCTAATAAATACTCGAATACTCGTATTGGGGGCCTAGAGTCGTTTATTTTATTCATTTTCTCGCTTCTCTATTGGAGGGAATGAAGAGGGGGATTTCTTACGTCTCAGCCGCATCGTTTCTCGTTCAACGTCGAGATTCGCTGGCGCCGGCGCTGTCCAACCTCGTGTATGCCAACTTGCATTATCAATGATCCACCGTGCGTGGTTACATCTTTCGATTCTTTTGGTCCCTTTTTTGTTCTTTCAGCCAGCGCTAACACCTGGCAGATGCCCTCGCTTGCTCAGTCAACCGCCAAGACCAATAAGCTCAGGATAAGTCTACAAACCTCGTCGGTCCCGGCCTTGTTCGTTTCTTTTGGCCTCTCTTATCTACTTGACTATCTATACATTCGACTATTTGTCAATCCGTCATTGGTTGGCGGACTGGCTGAAGTAATACTAGTTAGCTGGCAACGACGAAGATCGTGGGCCGATGTAGAAATCCTTGCGAAAGCCACCAGGGATCTCCCTGCTATCAACGTGCATTGGGTTGCATCGTGAGGGCCTGGACTGCTCGACAACTTCCAAGGCTGTGATTATGATAGGTTATCCGTTTATATATTGTAGCCTTGGCGGCTGTAAGTCAAGTTTCTAGCTTTCCCCCTGATAATAGGTCGCGGGATTCTATCAAACCCCGTCTTTTGTGGGACGTGTCGTAAATGGACATGAGCAGATACTGAGCATAATTCGCTTAGGCCTTGGATTTGACTAGATTAGTTAGATTCAGCGGTTGGATGGTGGGATAGGACACGATGGATTTGCCTAGTATCTAGACTAGGCGCTGTCTTTTGACGCCTGACACTTGAATGTTGAGGCTTGTAGTGTTCTAATTAGTGTTTTGCTGGGAACTTTCATCCATGAAATGACATGAATTGCACGGTAGAATGTTGGCTTGCGAATATGCTGTATTTTCTCGACGACTTCTATGAATACTGAACTATATTTGCTTTATGTGTTGAATGCCAAAATATATATCGATTTTTGCTCGTCGTAGATCAACAGAAGCTCCTCTTGGACTTCGGAAATGGCAAAACATTGCTTCGTAGCCAATTAACCACCTATGCACCAACACCGACCTTATATGATACAATAGCCTAACCCCAACACCGCAATACGAAAATGCATTTATATCCAAAGTCTCCTTTTCTACAGCGCTCGATCCATCGGACTCAATATGTCTCAACAAGCCCCGTGCTACTAAAATCAGGCACGTCCGAATCACAACTAAAGTCGCGGTCGTACGCCTTAGCAGGAAGGATGCCGGCCGCTAGGCCCTTACGATAACTCCACTGCGCCGCGTTTTCAGTGTCCCAGGTCCAGTACCACCAGCCGTAGCCCTTTTCGAAGGAGGTCATCTGGGCCTCGGCGAACATGAGCAGGAATTTCTTGTAGGCGTCGCTGTAGTCACCGGGGGAGGCGTTGGCGCCGTTGCATGAACAACTCCCGTCCGTCGTCGGACACATGGGGGTCAGGGCCGCGCTGGATGAGTTGCCTGAGTCGTATGTGCCCGTCCACCGGTTGCCCCAACCAACATTGGTTAAGAACTGGGCGCAATCCGTGTCTGCCTGAGACCACTCGGCGAACATAGTCGGCCCGTACCCGGTTGCCGTGTTCAGCGACTGCTCCGTCTGCTCCGTCCAGCCCTGGCACGCGTATGTGATCTTCTCCTGGTGCGTGAACTTGATCAGGTCGTTGTTAAAGATGACATACTGGTGGACATCCAGGATCAAGTCTGGGTGTCCGGCCAGCAAGCCCTGCCAGTGCGTAAGCCCCATGAAGCCGTCCCCAAATACGACCTTCGCCCACGTCAGCCCGTTAGCACGGATCAGCTGGAAAGCCTTCTCCGTCCATGCCACTACGGCGCTGGCGGACAGCTGCACCATCTGGGGTTCGTTGGCGAGCCCGTAGAACGCGATGATGTTCTTGTACCGGTCCTGCGCGAAGAATTTCGAGAGCCGGTCGTGTACGTCGAGGGATCTTTGCGCGTTCAGATCCCCATTCGTCCCGTTTAACCACCCAATGGGGCCCAGCCGGCCGCTATGATTCCATCCGTTCTGCGACCCAGGTAGTCCATGTAGGTCTAGATTCACGCGCAGTCCGTACTTGCGGGCCCATTCGATACCGCGCAGGAGGTATCGCCACGATATTCGGAACAGGTAAGGGTCGTCGTCGTAGGTCTGCACCGCCCAGTAGCTATAGGGGATGCGGATATGGTCGAGCCCTGCATCCCGTATCTCTTTGAAGGTCTGCTCGGTGACGAAGGTGGCATAATGCTTTTCAAGCGTCGAGGCTGTTGTCTTTGGCCCAAGATGTTTGCACAGCGTCCACTCGTCCACGATACCGAGCCGAACGTCGTAGTTGAAGAGAGATGGCGTGATGAAAGGCTCCAGCGACAGCCAACCGCCGATATTGACGCCCCGCGCCGGCTTGTTAGCATAATCGCCCCAGGGTTTGTCGAGTGCCGGGACTTTGTCATTCGCTGCCTCAGAATCGTCCCATTCCGTGAACAGCCCCATGACAGGTAGGTCGCCCACTGTCTCGTCTGTGTAGGTGGTGTTGAAGTCTGTGGTATCATACCACGTGAAGGGATCAAGGTATGATCCTCGAGCGGCTGTTGGTACGCTATTCGGATCTACGCCGCCGAGACCGGACTTCTTGGGTGCCTCGGAAGCGTTCTTCTTACTCACGACGACGGCGACTACTATGATGATAATAAGCACAACGAGGGCAACCCCTGCTACGATCCCTGAACATGTGGTTAGCGATTAGACTCTCAGAACGTTTCTATGCAGACTTACATCTCTTCTTCTTCTTGTTCCATCTGGGAGCGCTATAGTGCAGCGACTTCTCATGCTCAATGCTATTGTAGCTGCTATGCTTACTTGTGACGCCGCCTCGTAAGTCTGGCGTTGATCTGCCTTCCTCGACGATAGCACCACTGACGATTCTCTTCTTCTTCCTTCGAGTGCGCGTCCCTTCTCGCTCTGTTTGTGGGTAGTTTCTATCATCGTCGTCGTCATCGTCGAAGTCGGGTTCTGCGTATGCGCGAGTCCGCCTTGGGCGCCTCGGTGACTCGGGCTCTCTTTCCGACTCTGAATATTCGTTACGCCGTCGCCTTGTTCTTCGTGGAGAATGGTCTTCCCGGTCTGCTTCTCTGGTGTCATATACCCTCTCCCGTTCTCTACGTGGTGATTCATATTCCGCGTCGACGACCTCGTACTCTTCCCGCCGTCGTCGATGTTTCCTTCGCTTCCGTTCTGGTCTTCGGGCTTGCGCCGGTTCTGGAATGTGATCTCTGGTATTTATGTCGTTGAGTTGTGCTAGAGCATCTACAGAGAGCCTCTGTTTTGAGCGGCCACCCGAACCTTCGGCAGCGGACGTGGCGCCATGGCCTCGCGAGTTTCGTCTTTCGTGGCGTTTCTTGCGCGCGTCGGATTCCCTACGATGAGACTCTCTCGGGTCATGATCGTCGTAGGGTGCCATGTTGATGGAGGAATGTGACTTCAAAAGCTATTGGAATGCATGAGGAATGCCCTCAGAACGCAAGGTCTAATCTATTTCTAGAGGGAATGTAAAGAGAATTTCTTGGCGCCTGCAATGATGACAGACATACGGGAACTCGCAGGTCCCGCAATGCAAGATAGGTAAGTACATGTAGTCAGCTACTTCGGTACAGCTGTGCCAGGAATTACACCGAAAACTGTTGGCCAGGTAACAATCAACGATCGGCCTCGCCTTATCGCTATACTGGGGACCCCACAACCGGATCGGCTCCTAGCGGGGTTGTTGGCGCGAAGTCAACCGGAATGCCGCAACTAAGCGAACTTCCCTCGGCGTATTACGCTGTTGATGGGAGACGCTCACTCTTTCCTCTTGAGGCTTGTTCTTCTGTCTCCAAACATATCATCAATTGGTCGTTGAATAGTTGTCAATGGTGGAAATTCTCAGTTAGAAAAGCCAGATCCGCAATGAAGAACAATATCTCGCTCCGCCGACTACATCGAGCGCTGACGTCCTTGTCTTCCCAAGCTCCAAGAGCAGCGACTATATGCAACCGACGCTATTCAACACACCCGCCAAATGCCCGACTCAATATTCCGACCGATTATTCTACGACGCCCTTGCTGGCACATAGCACGCAGACTGCCCTCAGTAGTTCAGAGCTCCCGCCCGAGGTGAAGAATGGCACCACGAAGCGAATGAACCTCTTCCAGGCCGTCAACGACGCCTTAGCCACCGCGCTTGGAGAAGACGAGAACGTGCTCATCTTTGGCGAGGATGTTGCCTTTGGCGGCGTCTTTCGCTGCACCATGAAGCTTGCCGAGGACTACGGGGCGGACCGTGTATTCAACACGCCGCTCACAGAACAGGGTATCATGGGCTTCGGCATTGGCCTGGCTGCCGAGGGTATGCGCCCGGTTGCCGAGATTCAGTTTGCAGACTACGTCTTCCCCGCGTTCGACCAGCTCGTAAACGAGGCAGCCAAATACCGATACCGCGAAGGAAGTACGGGGCGAAGTGCGGGTGGTTTGACGGTGAGGATGCCCTGTGGTGGCGTTGGACACGGAGCTTTATATCACTCTCAATCGCCTGAGAGTCTCTTCACACACATACCTGGCCTCAGGGTCATCATGCCCAGATCACCGCTGCAAGCGAAAGGCCTCTTATTAGCTGCCATCCGGAGCAACGACCCGTGCGTCTTTATGGAGCCCAAGATCCTATACCGAGCAGCCGTAGAGCAAGTGCCTACGAGCCCGTATACCTTGCCACTCTCCAAGGCGGAAGTATTAAAACATGGGGAAAATGTGACGATTATATCCTATGGACAGCCCCTGTACACGTGCCAGGCGGCTCTCCAAAAAGCAGAAGAGGATCTGGGGATCTCCGTCGAGCTCATCGATCTGCGGACGCTATATCCCTGGGACCGCGAAACTGTGTTCGCGAGTGTTCGGAAGACGGGGAGATGCATGGTTGTGCACGAATCCATGATCAACGCCGGTATAGGAGCTGAGGTATCGGCGGCGATCCAAGGTGATGCCGAAACGTTTCTGCGACTCGAGGCACCCATAGCTCGTGTGGCGGGCTGGAGCATACATATGCCGCTGATGTTCGAGAAGTTCAATATACCCGATGTTGCCAGTAAGTAGCGGCCTGAATGAGAGACGACACTATCCGACTTAACTAACGGCCCTATAGGGATATATGATGGTATCAAGAAGTTAGTGGAATATTAGGTAGTTAGATCCGGATGCATGTTCGTGCGTGTTTGTGCATGTTTTGAATAAGACGCGATTCTTGATGGCGGGACTTGAGCACCCGCTGTCTCATAGCGAACCCATTGTCAGCGCAATACATATTGAAATGCCTTTTTCGTCGTATGACAAAGCAGTCTCCCGTTTTCCAGCTCGACAATACCTAAATAGTTCCAGCTCGAGCTGATTCGAGAGCTGCGGTCTATTCAGAAGACGAAAAGAAGTTGAGAGAATGGGTGCATCCACGTACCTCAAGATTTTTGAGTGGGTTGGGAAACCTCTTGAACGAGTTAATAGAATTAGCTTGAGTCTATCTGCTGTTTGTGGTGCATTTTCTGTACTATGGAACGTTTTCCCTGTCCATGCTGTCGTATTATCCTACGTTGTATAGTGAAACTCCGCCTGAAATCCGTTGTCTAAAACCACTTACTGGAGTCATGCTGGCGCACAGCACGCCAGCCCTTAGTAAATGGGGAGAAAATATCATTGTAATCGATTAGTCTTCCCCCATGCCAATTATCGGGTTTATATGCCTCTAAAGCAAACCCTACCGTATAAAAGAAGTCAAGATGTAATTGGCCGATACCGAAATCCTGTATTGCTCCAGGAACAAATTCAAAAACGATTGCCCAATGCCAGTCTACGCTACCATCTATATCATACCATACCGGATGATCAAGCAGAGGAAGCTGATCTCGCTGTATTTGCATCCATCCATAGCATGTAGGTAACGGGGGGAACGGCGGCGGATCTGCTAGACCATGGTGGGATGATTTCTGTCGGCCTTCATCACTAAATAAATAGAAATTGCGGACGGCGTCCTTGTATGTTTTGGGGCCCTTTCGAACCTTCACTTCCGGATTAGTGGACATAACCCATTTGATCTTCTGTGTCAGTGCGATAGTGCGAGATTCGTCCTCGAAAGGCCATTCGATAGCCCGGAATCCTCCCCGAGGAAGTGGTATTGGGTTCGGCCGCAGCGAACGCCAGAACTGGAGATGGCGTTAAAATACTGAAATGCATGTAGTTACTGCTAGCATGGATATACGTACAACCTTTATAGCCACAGGATCGCCGTTTCCAATGCTGGCTTTGTAGACAATACCCTCTCTTCCATGACCTAGGTATTCAAGCCACTTGATCTGCGTCTCATGTCCGGGAAACTGACGTAGTCTATGATGTTTAAAACCATACCAGGTAGTCAGCGGAGGGCCATCAAGAATATTCTCATCAACCGGCGCGTCCGTGGGCAGTGGACGGCCGTGTTGGTCGGTTTCGTTGTGGACTGAACCATTCATCCTGGCGGAGCGGGACACGGGACGCGGCGGGAAGTAGAGACAAGAAGTCCACGGACGCGTTCAATCAAATTGGGGCCCCTCCTTGAAAGGTACCTCGTAACCTCCCTGTACCTCAGATGTACCTACGTGTATGCATGTGGTTAGGCGGGTACCTAGCAACTTTGATAGAAGGACTGGTTGGCGTCCAACTTCAGCTCGCTCATCTGTGCCCCGCGTTCAAGCGTACCTACCTAATCGATTAGTATAAGTACTTACCTACACTTGAAAGCGGTGGCATATCAACAACCTTTTATCTCGACACAATATACCTGTTTCTCTGTTTCTGACCCAAACTCTGTTGGACGCGGCCCGTTCACATACAAGGCTAGGTCTGCAACCTGCTCATCCGCGGCCGAAACGCTTGTTCAGAGTTCCCACCCGACGATGGCCTCCCCGCTCGCTACCATCGAGTCCTTCGTGGAGGGTGCACCACCAGGAGAGGTAGGGAATAGCTTGCGCTGCCGGCACTAGACATGGCATTTGTACGTCCCCAAAGCTAAACGGCACTCAGTTGGCAGACGTGATCAATGGTATGCGCAACCCCGCGACCGACATGGCCGAGATCTCGACCCTCCCTTACCCAGCCTCACAGACATCAAGACTTTGACCTTCAACGAGCCCACGCTGGCCTCCGAACTGGGCCCCGCCTCCAAGAAATACAACGAGGAGCAGTTTGCCACGGTCAAGCTGCCTGGTGGCAGCCAGCAGGTTATCATAAGTTCGCACAGCTCCCTCGGCGGCGGTCGTTATTTCGATGTCGAGAGCGCCTCCAGCTTCGCCTTCGATCATACTACACAGGTTCGACCGGGCCGATCACCTCCCTAGCTCTCGATAATAACATCCCAGCAGAAAGCGAGCGATGTCCAGAGCCACGACGTGTCTGGTGAGCTGGCGGATTTGGTGTATGTTGTCATATGTTACCACCACTCTATCACGATACCATTTGTCTCCGGGAGGTTCACATAGTTTGACGGTTGATGGTTGATGCAGGAAGTCAACGCTGAAGAGTTTGTCGACATACGTCCAAGAGCACTACCCTAGAGCCTCGTACGGCGTATACCCCATCGAAAACGATACGAAGATTGCCGTCATTATTGTGGCAAACAAATACAGCCCGAATAACTTCTGGTATGGCTCTACAATTGCGAGACCGCACTAGGGAAGGGGCTGCAGCTTATCGTACATGAACTAGGAACGGACGATGGCGATCCCTGTATACCTTGGACCCTTCTTCGGGACGTCTCGAGGGCACCATCAGAGTCGACGTGCACTATTACGAAGACGGGAACGTGCGTCTATTGACCCGCAAGCCTATCGACGTCTCTGTATCTTCGGCCACGGCTGCGGGCATCAGTAAAGAGATTGCGGCAAGCGAGAAGAAGTACCAGGAAGAGCTGAATAGGGGCTTCGCGAACCTCAGCGAGGGCGTCTTCAAGAGCCTGCGCCGACAGCTTCCCGTGACGAGACAAAAGATCGAATGGGACAGGGTGACTAGCTACCGGGTAGGACAAGACATTGGGGGTGGTAGCTCGAGAAGATAAGCTGGCCTGTAATCTACGTGCTTGATACCTAGCCATGATTGCTGAGAATAATGGGACAATGGGATAGCGCGCGACGAGGTACTAGAGGAGGAGTAGAGTGTTGATTTGCGGAGCTCCGCATGGGCCGTTCCTCATGTCACCACGAGCTATGCGGAGTACCGGATTCGTGCGGATCCGAGATTCCGAGCGGGCTGGGAATAATAAGCTCGTGGCCGCGTAAGTAGACGGCTATACTGTGCACAACTTAGTGTCGGTAGTAGCTTGGCTACCAGCCGAACGCAATCGATGTTCGAAACTATTCGTATTCGCTCTGTATATCAGAGTTCTTACGGAGATTCTACATACTTGCTGCTACGAAGTAGTATATAGCTCCAAAAGTCTACGTTCATGTCCATCTACTGATATAAGGTATTTATTATATGTAGTATGGGATGTACTTATCTCTACGTAAATCATTAATTCCGCCAGTCCATCTCCGACTGCTTACTGTAGGAGAGGGTATTAGCAAGCCGCCTACAAAGTACTACTTACTTACATACCCTACCTCTCGCCCCCCCTGCTACCTCAAGTGACTCTAGGCAGGTTACCGGCTTCTGTTCTGAATTTCAAGCTACCCATAAAAATGAATCTCCTTAGTACGACCTACGTACGTGTACCCTAGCACGTACAAATTTAGGTATGGGTTAGGTTCTACGGCACTACACATGTTTGTTATCTAGCTTCGCAGAGTGCGCTGCGAGGATTCCAGGGTAAGATGCTGAAAATCACCGAGGTACGAAGTACACCTGGCAGCGATTCCGCTACGTGTATATACATATGCAGGTATCGGTTCGGGGAGTGCTATTTTAGACCCGTTCCCGCAATTTCTTGGTTGTGGGAAGAGGTGGACGGTCAACTCAGACACCTTCTGATTCGCGGTCATCGCATCAGGACGCCTCGGGATTGGGTGGTCGTGAATGCCGCCTCTTCGTCTCACTGGCTGCGAGTAGAGCTATCCTGCGGGGACGGCGGGGGCTACCAGCGCCTTAGCACAGAGTACGGTAGGTACTGAAGATAGGCTTAAGATAGGGAGATAATTTAGGTAAGGAATACCTATCTACCTCCCACCTGCACCTGGCCGGTGGTGGTAAAAAGAACAAGATAGAACAGGGGGATCCCACCAAAGCCGACCAACCGATGCCCGTGGCTGTAAGACCGACAGCTGACCGACTATCATCAACTGCGAACTTCGCCGGCGTCTTTACCTTTCTCTTCCTTGCACACCACTCTCATCCCACCTCGCTCATCTCTCCCCGCCACCTGCTTCCGTGCGGTCGATACAGAACATCTGTCTGCATCCTAGCTCTAGGCTCTTCTGTTTTCCCCCAATCGCTAAAATGGCCGACAAGGAGTACACCTTTCAAGACGTTGCGGAGCACAACACGAAGAAGGACCTTTTTGTGGTGATTCACAGTAAGGTCTACGATACCACCAAGTTCGTCGACGAGCACCCGTAAGTCCACCACGTCGATCAATTACCCCCTGCCCCACGTCTCCCGCGCTGCTGTCGCGATTGAGTTGCCCTCGGAGGTGGAGGTTCGGAGGGACCATTGGCAGAGGCCGCATGTGCTGACTGTGCCATTCCTCCACAGTGGTGGTGAGGAGGTCCTGCTGGATGTTGGTGGTCAGGATGCGACCGAGGCTTTCGAAGATGTCGGACACAGTGACGAGGCCAGGGAAACCCTCGAGAAGTACTACGTCGGCACGTTGAAGCGCAAGGTGAGTGTCCCGCTGCCATGGCCACGTCGTCGTCTCCCCCTGCGAATCTACTAACAAACGCTACGCAATCTCAGGCCGGCGACCCCGCACCGAAGGCTACTGCCTCGGCCGTCTCCCCTGCCGCCGACACGAGCGGTGCCGGTCTGGGCACTGCTCTGTACGCCTTCGTCGCCGTCGGCGCCCTGGCCGCCTACTTCGGCTACCAGTACCTGCAGAACCAGCAATCCCAGGCCTGAGCGAGTGCCCGAAGAATTCCCCCGTTTTTTCACCATCGATAACTAGGAATGGGCCGGTGTCGCTCAGGCGTTCCGGCAAACCGAATGCCCTGCCCTGCCCTGCCCTGAGCCGAGCGGCATGCCGGAACATGCGGTCGATATATATGGCGATACATGATTTTTTTCTCATCAACTGACACATAACACCGTACCGACTCATAATAGATCAACAGCGATGGTTCAACCTGCTCGTCGTTTCCGATTGGGCCGACCCCTCGTGGGCCAGACTAGAAAATTGTCCACGACGGGGGGGAGGGAGGAGAGGCTTTATAGACAATAGCAGCGGCCATGCCAAAAATTTTATCTATCTCTCAAACCTATGTCTTGAATCTCGCTGCAGAGTGATACAAGTACTAGCAAGGTCTCCGAAGTCTGATGTTTATGCTGTACGAGGCACGCATGGGTGGAAATCGAGGGGACGTTAGGGGCGGGTAGGTATTCTATATCACCCCCTCCGTGCAAAATCCTCCTTAGACAACATGGGCGCGAGAGAGGGAACTTTGTCTCTCGGCGTCTTCAGTACCTACGAGTTTGCACTTTCTGTTGATGCTAGGTAGGGCTGCCTACTGAGGGTAGATACCTAGGTATTCTCTGGTTTAAAGCCCTGTCGGACGAATTCAATAGAATTCAAGATCGGATCATGGTCCGGTTACTTAAGGTTAGATGAGACCATTCCTATGTTCCTAGATTAGATAGTTGGGTACATGTATGTCGTGATGGTTCCATGAAGCCTGTCGGTTATAGCGTCTCAGTAGGTAGGTACTTCAAGAGCAGGTGGCGCTAAATTTAGACCAGCGAGACGCTCAAGCCACATTTGCCCCGCCATACGCACTAACCAAGACCGGACTGGTCTATTACGTAAGATACCTACATTGCCTTACCTTATTCTATTCCAATACGTCAATCCTCTCCTTCTCATCATCCCGTCCCTCGACGAGGTCGATCGCCACTATCGTCGCATCAACCACTCCACCAATCAGTCTACCCATCATCGACTTGCCGCAATGTCGTCTCTCGCGCCAACAAAGCTGAATAGCAACGGCAAGCGGCTGGCGCCACCCTCGCCATCCATGGGCTCCAATGCTTCGCCCACCAAGTCGGACGGCACGCCCTCTTCGGCATCGAAACGCCAGAAGCGCGACAATGTCGGCAGCATCAGAGACCGCGCGTCGCCGACGCCGACGCCCGCCGCCGCTGCCGCTGCCGCGAGAGCCACCGATTTCGGCACCCATATGATGACGCAGCTGACGTATGTCGTCGACTTTCTCAAGGCCAAGCGCGCGCCCAAGACGCTGCAGGAGGTGCTCGACCACCTGACGCTGCACAACCTGCCTGAGCACCAGCAGAAGCTATTCGTGGGCCTCATGCACAAGCACTCGCGCATCGACCACATCCCCGCGCCCAAGGCCGCCCGGACGGCCGGCGGCGGCGAGCAGCAGCAGCCCGCCTGGCGCACCGGGAAGTACCAGTTCAAGGCCAAGATCCCCGGCGTCCACGACAAGATGACGCTGCTCGCGCACCTGCAGCAGAAGACGGACGCCTCGTCGCTGAGCGTCAAGGACCTGAAGGACGGCTGGCCCGACTGCGACCAGGCCATCACGGAGCTCGAGAAGGAGCACAAGATCCTCGTCGTGCGCACGAGGAAGGACAACCACGCCAAGTTCGTGTGGCTCGACGAGCCGCGCCTGTCCCACGCCGTCGACCCCGAGTTCCTCACCATGTGGCACCGCATCGAGCTGCCCGCGCCCGACGACATGGTGCGGAAGCTCCTGGCCCTCGGCCAGAAGCCCGCGAGCGAGGCCCCGACGAACAACGGCAAGGGCGCGGCGAAGGCCGCCAAGAAGAGGAAGACGACGCGGCCGCCGAAGCACCAGAGCAACGCACACATGGCGCACCTGCTTAAGGATTACTCGCATATGAAACGGTAGTGCCGGATGCAGAGAGAGAGCCATGGTAGGAGCTGAGGATGTCGTCATGTCATCGTGTCATCATATTGTAATGGCACTCGATGTTTACGAGAGGCCTAGGTGGAGAGGAAGAAAATCAGTATATATGGAACGGAAGGTTGCATGAAATTGGCGTTACAAGGCCGGTAATTACCGTGGAGATCAGGGACTTGCAAGCATTTTTTTACGGCGTTCGGGTTCGGTTTGGTCGTTTCTAGCATGTCGATAATCACTAGCGCGGGAACTCGGAAGCTATCGTGGTTCTCTGCTCTGTCGCGTCGACCACAATGCCTGGCCCGAAGCGAAAGGAATGGCAGAGAGAGCCGGCGTGGCAGTCGTAAGACTAGATAGATTGCTCGATCTTCAACATGCTTGCTTTCATAACATTATTGATCTTCCCCTAGTGAAGTCCTCTTAGCATTAAGAGAACCGTGATAATGGGATTGCTTGTTGTCATTGCGGTATTATATACGGGCCGGGTTCGTCGACGAGTCAGCTTCGCAGGGTGATTTACCAAAGCTGTCTAGTTAGTTAATTGACTGACTGACTGACTATCCTGCCTTTCTCTGTGTAGATGAGTAGTACGTGCATGTGTAAGTATGCTGTGGTGGTTCATGCTTTGTTACGTCAATAGCCTGTGATTTTCTCATTCCTTTATTATGCAGTTCGCAACGATATAAATACTCACTCTAACTTAACTGCCTAACGAACAAACTAAGTAACTAACTAGAGTGATAGTTCTTGTGTGGGAGGAGGGAGGGAGAGATGGAGGGAAGAGAGAGGGAAGATGGAGAGAGAGAGAGAGAGAGAGAGAGAGAGAGAGAGAAAGAGAGAGGGATGGAAGGCAGATTTTCGCTGCTGTATACGGTATTGTAGAGTATACACATGTCTAGCTTTTAGTACTCGTCCCTTTTCCCAGGAGGGGAGAGGAAAGGGTGCTAGGGGCCTGGTTCTCGTTCTTTTTCGAATTTACATATTGATATGCCTACCTACCTGCTTGTCCTACCTATCTAACTATTCTGATGTTTATTCCCCAGCCTTTACGAACTATTTGTTTGTTGATTGGTTGGTGAAATTAGTCGGGAGGTACGTATCCAGAATTACAAAACACGATAACCAGACATATCGTTTGAAGTATGTTGTCAATGCAGAGCTGGACGAAACCCATGATTAGTTATTACATCTATATCGGGAACGGATCGACTCACTACGAGGTGCTTACCTATTATATTATGTTTAATGTTGGGCACCATACGTTGTCGGCTTTTGGGTTTTGCATGACGAGGTTGGATATAGGGATGGTAGAGTAGGTTCTCGGGATACCAGAAGGGAAATGTAGGAATAAGAGAAGGATCACAACAGGAGCGGGGAAAGGGATACACACACTTAATGTACGTAGGTATGTTATATGTAGGACATATCTGTATATTCACACAGGTTAGTCGAACCAGGTGCCAGTCGTGTCGTGGACAAACGATGGAGGTATGCGTGACCTACGTAAGACGTCTTTCTATGATATGCCTCTCTAACTGTTTGCCTGTCCGTCTTCAACTAACGCTTTGGAACCGCTCTCTTCCTCTTCCTCTTCCTCTTCTCCAATTAATACATCGCGTCAACAATTCAACTACATTATTCCCCCACATATCTTCTATCGGCAGCACGGCCCAAAATATGTCCGGTCACCCTGACCTCTCTCTCCTTTCCACCCTGCAACCCTATCACACTGTTTAGTTCCTTTCAGCTTCGGCAACACCCTAATTATGACGTCCAATGTATTCGATTGATCTCACCCCATCTGATCACTAATCATTTCCCTGCTCTAATATCCCGTCTGGTGGAGCCAGTTCGCGTCATGATCGCCATGGCTGTTTAGTAATCATTTATTTATACGATAATGTCAAGGCACATCCACTACATCATTCTGTTACGATGAGACAAGACATAGTAAAGTATAATCAAGTAAATAAGGAAACAAGGCAATCGATATTACTCCCAGAGGAATATTCAATGATTACCGTGCGTGAGGGGCTGTGTCTTGAGCGCAAAGGAAGTAAGTGAGCACGTTAGTAGCACTGTCAGGGGGCTATATGATAATGAGCGAATTTCTCTGACGAAGAAACAAGCTGCATGGGACGTATGGGTTTCAATATTGGATTGCTTAAGAAATGAATGCAGAATTATTGGTAGGTAGGTTTATTCTATGCTCTGCTATCTTTTCATGCGTAGAGTGGTTCGCCTGGGTCTGCGTGATAGGAGGTAATTAACTCAACCTAAACCTATATCATCTACCCGACTGCTTGCTGGCACACGTCTATACTCTCCCTCATCTATTTGCGCAATATATTCCTAATTGTTGATGCATGCCCTTCCCTTCCTTTCCCTCCCCTCCCTATTTAAACTACCTATTGGCGCGAGACGACAACGCCGCAGGGCATAGAAATAGGCACTGGCAGCGATCGGGAGTGCAAATATTCAACAAGATACGTAGTTACTGCCTGTTAGCAGTTTGCCCTCTAGATCAAAGTCTTTTATATTAACATTTTAGCTCTCTCTTTTTCTCTCTTACAACAATAGCTCCCTTCTTTAACCCACGAGTCTGACCCAAATGCGCTATTGCCATAACAAGCAAGCGAGTGATATTTCCCTCTCAGTCATGACTATCTCTAAGACATGATGCCACTCTAACATAAAACGTCCCCGCGCCTTGAAGTCAAGAGTCATTGATTCCTACTATTAGTCTAGGTAACAAGTCTATTTGCGTTGAAAACAGTAAACTAGGACTGTGTCATAAATACAACGGCATATAAAGTACATGGAAAACAGCGTTGTATGCATGTACCCGCGAGATGTAACCTAGCTAGCTTGCTATCTAGTGAACGACGACATAGGCGAGGAGTGAATCATGCTTCGGCTGTGACTGGTGGTTCGGAAGCGTGAAGCCAGGCGGCCTTAATATTATCGTATGAAAGATAAGTCAGGGCACCGTACCTCACTTTAACCCGAAATTCTAAGCAAAAGCGGGAAAGGGATATATTCTGTCTAACTGGAATATGTTATACACCTTGTGCACCATATATGTATACATGTATTGTATACGTACGCACGAGCGCCCATGCGTGAATGTTGTGTAGCTCAAATGTCAATGTAAGTGTAAATATAAATGCGCATAGGTAAGTGTAGGTCCCCAGGTATCAGCCACGATGTGTCTGAATATGCTGTCCTCTGCAGATCGTGTGGCTGGGCAATGGGCACGATTACAAGGAAATGGAAGGTAGGTGATGTTGTGTGTGGTATACCTACCTATTCTTGCTTTGGCCCCGGTCTATCGTTTGTTCGGCTACCCCATCGAGACTCGTTTGAGTTATGATTATGCTCGTGCATTCCGCCAGCGGCTAGGAAGACTTGATAGACAATCGATTGGTCTGGAGCGTCTCAGCTTTTCAACTTTCCTCCGATCGGCATTGCAAGCTCGATCCCTGCGTATACATCACATCGCGGCGCTAGTATGCATATATTACAAAACCTGCATATAAAAAACGCTGGTGTTCAGCATCTTGAGATGGCTTTGCTCGTTTGTGTGGGAACACGTTTCTCACCCCATGGTGATCTCGTGCCAGGTACCTAGTGATAAGCGGGGGTGGCCTAAGCGTGAGTGATCCTGCAGAAAAGCCCCGCGGGATGGGAGGCGATGATCAGTAATCATGTAAATAAAAAACGTCCCGTTATCACCGGCTTTCCTGTGGATCGGCCAAATGGTCTGCCTTGATCGATCGCGCTTGACAAGCCTGACAGATTCGGTAGTGCGAGCCAGTACGCCGGCCAGTGCCAACTAGATAGTAAGCACTGATTTGCTTGCTCATGGAATTGTGGTTGGGTGATGCGTTATTGATTGCTGATGCTACCAGTGCTGGTGCTGGCGTTGTTACCATTTGTCAGGACTGCCTCGCGAGCAATTGTATCCGCAATGCCACCCTCGAGAACCAAACTCGATGTGGTGTATTCCCGGCGAGGGTTGGTTCCCTGGCGCAGTAGTTCGAACTGCTCAACAATTTCGGCCACCCCTTGGAAGCCCCCGTACACCCACTTCTTATTGAGTACCATGGTTGGTACAGCGACAATGGGACCAGCAAGTTGGCTGCGCACACTTACACGGTTTTGAACCTCCGAGGAGAGCAGGTCGATGGTGTGATCCCACTCTTCACTATCGAGCACGCCTTGGATTTCGTCCCTCGAGAAACCTGTCACTTCCTTGGTAATTTCCATAAGAAACTGTGGATCGGATAGATCTTTGTCATGCTCGTGATAGTTGGTGGTGATGGCATCTAGGAGACGCATCTGAAGGTCTGGCCCACGAGGCTGTGGCAGTGAGACTGGCAAATCAGGAGCCCGCAGGGAATAAGGAGGGTAGAGGGGGGTATCTAGGGTTGGCCGGTATACTGTTAATTCCGTGCTTTTTTGGTTTGTTGGCGTTTTCTGGAGCGCAAAACGAAGTAGCTTGTGCGAGTTTCGTGAATTGCCCGTGGTGCCTTTCCAGCTAAATTTGATGTTGGCATTCGCCCCAAGACGATCCCATACCCTGAAACGGCTCGTAGGCAGCCCTCTTTCTCTGCTGTAATAATGATATTTGTCGCAGTCTGAGGATGCATGTGATCATTAGTGAATGATTCTTGCATATTTGGATGATGAGCCTCAGAGTTGCTCAAGTTGAAGATATTATCTCTTCCTCTTCCTGCTGCCGTATTTTCTTTGATCGGGAACCATCGCACCAACTCAAGTCACAACTTGTGAGAGGATAATAAAGACGAGAGGGCAGCATGGAGACTTACGGCTGACTCTGGCGGTCGGTGCGAGAATAAATGGTGTGCAAGTGACTTCGAATACAGCATCTGGATGATTCGATTTGTAATTATCAATTGCCGTCAACAAGTTCTTCATGCCGATATAGCAAAACGGACAGATGGTGTCGTGTATGAATTCGATAATGAAATACTGTGTTTCCGGGGGCGCAGGATTGGTCCGAGTAACACGGCTTCCATCTACCGTTGGGAGTTGGTACGGCTCTTCCTCAGATATGAGAAGATCCTGAACTTGCATATTGACTCTGCCTATAAGCTAACCCAGATAGGTTCAGAATAGGATCAGGATCGGTTTGTTGACTGCGAAGCACAACCAGCAAGCCAGCCTGAAAGACGCAAACCTGGGTCCCCAGTCACACGTTGACGGTAGCAGGCGGGATGAAGGAGTCGAGATCGCTATGACCGCGACTTGGTGAGAGCCGCACTAGACCAAAACAGTGTGAAACAGAGTCTTGAGAAATACAGATGAGAATAAACAAGACACCACTGAGATCACCCAGAAGCTCAATTTGGGTTTTGTGGAGAAAGCAGTGCAGCCACTTGAATCTATAGGTAGAGCTACTTGACGATGTGGATTAAGCTCCCCGGGGAAGCGGGGATGATAGAGAACAGAGCCGAGGGAGGGGGCGCTTTTCAAGTGCTGCAGGTTCACAGCTGTCCACGAAATATGTGCATTGGAGCAGAAACCGCAGCCACGGATTGGATGTAGTCGTCACTGGGAGAGCCGTAAGAAGCCCAAGGCTGAAGACGGCGACCCTTGGAACGACGGACTCCACGCTGGCATGACGATTCCGCCTTCGGTCGACAAGAACCGACCAGCGCGCAAGGTGTGGTAACGATGCTTCTATAGCCAGTGTGTCTATCTACTCAGCCCAAGACAAGGTCACACGAGCGTACCTTCATTGTCTAGGTTGATAATGGACATAGGCATACTTCAGCGCCTGGGAGAGACTTGTCGTCAAGGATCAGGCCATGGAGTATTGGTCGACGTGCGGTAGTCGTGGTGAATGTGAAGATGTGCGGATTGGAGCATCATATAGAGGGACAATGCGGCAGATGTGCTCGGTCCCGAATCCACGTCTGCGTCTGCGTCTACGTCTGTGTCTACGATCCGGATTTACACTACACGGGGATGGCTGGTATACGAGCCAGAAGAACTCTGACAACAACAGCTAGAACTGTATTAGTCGGGTGCTTCAGGGGAAGTATTACAGCGGTTTAGAGGCAGCCACCGAGTGGAGAAGCGACGGAAGGAGAAGTCGGCGAATCGAAACACCCCGAAGCATCACGATGTTCAAGGTCGACCGAGGCGGAACAAATCGGAATGAGCTGGCCAGGGTAAGGTATGGTAAGGCAAAGTAGGGCCAGGTGAGGTGAGGTGAGGTGAGGTCAAATAGGATGAGGTAAAACAAGACAAGGCAATATAGAAGTGTAAGGCAGGGCAGGGCAAGGCTAGGCAAGACAAAGTTAAGTCGAATCTCATAAAGGTTGCGGTTGGGTCATCATTCTATGGGATGCTACAGGATTCGCCGATAATGTCGTTGATCTACAAACCAACTTGAGAAGCGGACGTTGATGCATAAGGAACACATGGAATGTACATATGTAGTATAAGCAGGTATGTGTGTTGCTGCAAGTCGAGATAAGGTAACGTGAATGTGGACCCCGGTACCGCCCAGCATCGGTATCTGGGTAAGTACCTAAGGTAGCGTACAAAAGTACCCATATATAAAATCAGATCAGATAGGCCAGATAGGTACTAAGTAAGTACTTGTAAGCGAGAACGTACGAAGTATGTCTATAACTAGAAGGTACTCACCCGCCCAAGTCGGGTAGGTAGGTGAGCTGGAAGTAGGTGAAGGCAGGTAGGTGAAGCTGGAGGCAGGTAAGTAGGTACCTTGCGCGGGGTGGTTGGTTGAGCCTGCCTGTATTTGGATTGGCCTCTGGCTGAATTATATCTACCTATGCAAGACGGTTGACGTCAACATGATTCATAGTGCTCCTCCCTCTCTCTGCATCAATTGCTTCTTCTGTCTGCGGAGTCGTCATGCGAGCACCGCAGCTTCAGAGGACCTTTATTAGTAGGTGCCTTATTATTTATATTGACCAGCCTATGCTGTGTGGTGACATCACTGGCTGCATATTGTATGTGCTACATTAGGTCGTGAAACATAGCTGAAGCAGAGGGCCAGCCGCAGCGACCAGCCACAATGGCCAGCCGCAACGGGAGCCCGACGTTATTACCTGTACCCATCTACGTACATACATACATGTAGGTACGACGAGACTACAAATGGGGAGGTTATCGAGATGAAAATGCGCCGTATGTAGCATACGCACGGCACGTGCCGCCATTGCCGGTATCACCTTCGAATCCCTGTCCGAATCGTCTGCGAATGCCCTGAAGATTCCTATATCGGCCCTCATGCTCCGTTTCACGTCGACATGTTCTGTAGGTCCTCGAGGTGCTCGCCCAGTTCAAGTTCCATTCCTATCTTATTGATCCTTGCCTTGCACGAGTACGCAGACGTCGCCCTCGCGTGCCTCCAGAACGCCTGGCTATTCTACACGAGACATAACAAGAGAAGAAGACCCTACTTTGCCCACGTCCTGTGTCCCTATATTTGCATCTTCGCTTTTTCCTCGACCTTCTCGCTTGTGAAGAAGCGGTGGCAAATCAAAAGTCGTAACGCTCTGTTCCCTTGGTTTGCATCCCTGAACTCCACGCCAGTCCCCGGCTTGTGCCGTTTATGAAGAAAATGCAGTGTCATCTAGGCTACCCAGCCCAGCCGGTCTATATCGGGAAAATAGAATCAAGAGCAAAAAAGCAAGAATCGCTACTGGGTCGCTACCCAAGTTAAATTCCAATGTCTTTCATCTCGCCCGTCTACTCCGCCGTCTGATGCCGGTTTGCGAGTGATTGGGGAGAATTATACAGCGCCGTTAAAATCGGCCTAGTGGCGTGCGAGGCGAGGCTGGCCCGTCGAAAACGACTGCTGCACTCATGTTGCTTCATGTCGCCAGACCCGGCCAGGGGCCATCTGACGCGTGTATCACGGCAGCCTCCTCAGAATACCCTCGGGTGAGACGGGATATATAACCCTAGTACTGGGGCATCGGGTGAGACTCATACTCCATGACTGTCAGACTTGTTTCGAAACCTGATGCAGGTGGAGACGGCTCAGACAGTAGTTGAGACAAGTTGCTGTTGATCAGCTCGAAGTTAGCGGGGCCGCCATCCTATTGGCCTGCCCAGAGCTCGCTCGGCCGTGGTTTAACATCGTACGCGGATGAAGGAGGTTCAGTGCTATTGGCGCGACGAATCTGGGTACCATAAGAGTACATAGGACTCAGCGCGTTCCCAGCAAAAGATGGCTCCAGGTCTGGGTAGACGGAGCCGTTGCCGCCACTGTTACTGTACGTCGGTGATGGCATGTGGGAGGGCGACTGCATATGCGAGGGCGATTGCCAACCGACACTGCCCATATGAGGACTACCAGCGGTGCTACCTCCACCCGAGTGATGCGATTCAAGATTCGGCTCAAGAGTCGGTGGCGGAGGATAGCTGGTCGGATGAGAAGTCGGCCGCAAGACAGAAGTAGTAAAGCTCGCCGTGGACGTGGAGGGCTGTGTGTGGATATCGGGTCGCAGGTGGGCTGGGAGTGTGCCGTTGCCTATGTACGAATAATCGTTGGATCGCATCGTGTTGTGTGCAGCGGGATCGGCACTGGGGGAGGTAGACATATGTCTCTGGCCGGGAGACGGCGTATTCAAAGGCGATACATGGTTCGAATGGATAGCGGCTTCACCTCCATCTCCATCGCTGTGGACGGACCTAGTAGCGACCATCTTACCGGCCTGCTCTGTAAGCTTTTTAGCTGTCGCCACAGCAGCTTCTTCCAGGGTTTCTGTGTGCGAAAGTTGGTGTCGCGTCAACGTGGTCTTCCTCGTGAAGGTCTTCAAGCAATTCGCGTAGAGGCATTGGTAAGGTCTCATGCCGGAGTGGATACGACGGTGCCGAGCTAACGAGCTACTGTCGCTGAAGGGCTACAAGTTTGTTAGGACCTCATCTAGAGCGCAATTGGGAGAATTTACCTTGCCACAGCGCTCACACATATGAGGCTTCTCGCCTGTGTGAACACGTTGGTGTACTGTCAAAGCTGATCGCTGTATAAACTGTTTGCCACATCCTGGATAGTCGCAAACGTGTGGCCGAACGCCGCTATGAATTCGTTCTAGAGCAACAGTCAGTACCAATTTCGTCAACAGTGTACAGCCAGGCGAAATATCACAGGTCTGCCGCGAAGGACTCACCGTGCCTAGCAAGATCACTGCGCCGAGCGAAGCGTTTCTGACATGTACTACAAGGGTAGGCTTTGACGGGCGGCTGTGGAGCATCGACAGGTTTTGTATATGGCATGGGTATTCCCTGGCCGGCGGGAGGCAAACCGGCCATCATCATACTAGGGGTGATGTTGGGATCCGGCAAAGGGAGCTGGCCTGCCACTACAGAAGGTGAGCCGTATGGACGATGCGCCGAGTGATATGAGGCCTCTGAACCGTGGGGCGAGTTTGCTCGGTCAAACGCAGCCTGTAGATGTTGGTGCGTCATAAGCTGCTGCTGCTGCTGCTGCTCTTGTTGCCGCCGCTCTTGTTGCTGCTGCTGCTCGAGGGCGGAGGCTGAAACGGCGGCAGCAGCCACAGCGGCGGCAGCAGCGGCTACGGCTGCCTTGTCCTTGTCCATGAGGTTACTTATGTCCATGACACCGTCCGAGGGCGACAACCCCGACATGGTGGGCGTCTGGGGCGACGAGGGGTCGAAGGGTCGTCAAAGGGTCGAGGGTCGAGGGGGTGGGTGAAGACTCGATGGGACCTAGTAACCTTCCGGCGGCGTGGTCTAGTTAGTTGTGATGCGCCCCGAGAGCAATGACTTTTGAGGGAGCACGGATCCGGGGGGGATCTGAGGAGAGATCGAGGGCGGAGAGGTGGGCGGAGAGGTGCCGAGGCACGGTCAACAGGTGGTCTGAAGGCCAGTGCAAGCGCGCCGGGAGACGAGGGACGAGGGGCAGGGGCAAGCGAGGTATCACAAACAAAAAGGCTGGGTGCATAGATGTCTGAAATTCAGTTCGAAAGAAATCACGGAATGGGCCGAACTCACCGATGCAATGGGTTGATTTCCTAGCCGCGGCGGATACTTGAGAGGAAAGCCCCCTGCAGAAAGAGAGGAACGAGTGCAAACGACGAGATAGATACCACCAACGTAAGCGCCGTCAATGCAGCCCTTTCTTGTTCTACCAGTCTGTTGAGAAGGGAGAGGCTCGTTGAAGACGTGGGCGCAGAGATAGGTGATCCTAGGTTATAATAAAACAACAATAAATTTAGAGGTGACGAAACGACCCTGCAAATAAGAAATGGGGAAAGGTCAAATCAGGTAAAGGGTAGAGCTCTCAAGGCGCATTCACTACATACATGTACTTAGGTACCTTTAGGAGCACCTGCCTGCCTTACCGCCTTAGCTTGAGGCACTGTATACATGTTCCCACCTCTCTGCCTGCTACATGTATGATGCCAGTGTTCGAAGTACGATTGTGGCTAGTGTAGGTACTTTGTAGGTGGCTTCAAGTTGCCAGTCAGATGGGGACTGGAAAAGTGGGTCACATGTACCCATGTTCCCACTGATATAAAGGTCCCGCCTACATTTATTATGTGCCGGGCGTGGACATATGAAATGCAAGGAGCAGCAAAATCAGCTGTGGGAGAGAAGCAAGGCTCCTACAGAGATACATGTATATATACACACCTCTGAGAGGTAATAAGATCCTTAGATACCTCTAAGTACTCATTAAAGGCTCACAAATACTCAAGCCGCAGACTATATTAAGTACACAGTATCAGTTGATCTTGTAAGTACGGCGAGGAGACTACACCACTAAGGTACCTTGATGAAACTCACAGATACATGCTGCCGACCAGGCACATACACTACAACTACCTGTTATACCTGCAGTGTCTCCGAGGATTGGGATAGAACCAGGTACTAGTCTATAATTACAAGCCCTGGCCAATTGAACTACATAGGTTATCTGCCAGGAATTATTTTGTGGAAGTTGTTGAGATACCTAAGTTTGTCATGTGGGAAGGCAATGGTGCGACTTGATGATTGTATACCGACGTACCCGGTACTACCTATACCGTACTGTCGAAGTAATCTCTAAAAGTTTTATTTGCTCATTCTTAAAAACAATCGAACATTTAAAGTTCCTCTAAAAAAGATTCCCTCTCTCTTTTTGATTTCAAGAAAATTGCTCTTTGCTATAAGCTTAAGCTGTCGGCTAAGGATGTGCGCAAGTTATATACCTATCGCATATCGCAGACATACCGCAAGTACATGCCAGTGCTGGTAGTGTTGCAACTCTAATTTTAGCACAACTCTATGTCTCAAAATAGCATCTCATTATCGAGCATATAGTGCCCGTTCCTCCTTATAAGCTTACACTACGCATTGGATACCTAGTACAGCTGCCATCTAAGGGAAAGTAATGTTTAATACCCATAGTAGCTCGGAAGATAGTAGAAGCAGAAGTGTTGTTCTATGGATACATTCAAGTTGATGCCTTAGGGGGACAGCTACCTGGACTAGGTACTGTAATCTAGCTCGAGCTTCCGGGCTGGTAGACTCTCAGACTCACTCCGGATCTCTACCGGCCGGTCTCCTCCACCTTCAAGCTAGGTATGTAAGTACCTTAGTCTTCCTATCTAAATCAGTAGTGTAGAGTGAAGCCCCTCTGTGTTTTTCCTCGAACACGACATTGCCTACTTAAATCCTTGTCCGTCACCCGCCCAAGTTATCGATGCACAAGGGGCACCGTGTACCTAGCTTCCCTACTAGGCAAACTTGGTTTGGTGGCATGTTCCCTTCCGGAGGGGTGCACTAGAAGCGGTTTGGAATGTTTCGAGAAGCAAGAGCACGGGCCTGACGCGGTGATACCAACGACGCCGCAAAAAGCCCTCCTAAGAGGTAGTGTTAGATACCTACCTCCGAGACAAGACCTATGGGTATCCGCTCGTTCACCTTTACATACGGTAGTGAAGCGACTTCAGTAGCCAATGCCAGAGATTCCAAAGCTTTTGAGACCCTTTTATTGACGAAACTAGGGCCGCCTGCTCAAAGTAGTACAAATAGGTACCTAGCCAGACTCTTGTACTAATAGAATACCGTGTACCTATGCGATTACTCGAGAGCTAAGATCACCTAACCTACGAAGTACTACTTATCCTTTACACTTACATTAGTATGTCTACTAACTAGCCTTAACCCCCTTTTTGGCAAGCTTGCCATGTGGTTGTAAATGGGGACGTGTTTAGTACCAGACAAGTACGGTAGGTAGGTTAGTTGGTTATAAAAGCGGATAGGTTCGAATCCCATTACCTAGCGCTAGATAGGATGTGTTGGTTGGTCGCCCGCCTTACATGCGGCTTTACATATACCTAGATAACGTAGGCATGTACGCTAACGCAGGCATTCGACATAAACCAGTGTTGGCTGGTGCAGCCTCCTGATTGGCTGCAGCCTGTGGAGCTAGCACGATTGGACTGGTGGTTACACCTGGTCTGGGCGCAGGTCCCAGAGTGGTAGAACAGTGCAATATATCTAGGAGGAACCTTTAGCTACAGATATATTGCGGCTGTAGCAATACGGCCATACTAGAGCAACTGCCCTATATATTTAGGTATAAGAGAGTTTTTAGGAACTTTTTTTTTTACTATATAGATTTAAGCGATCCTGTAATAAACTATTTTTTGCTAAGTATATAGAAACTTGTTCTATTGTCTTAATACGATATTTTATATAGTAGCTAGCAATTGTTTTATAATTTAGTTTTTGTTGCATATTTGATCTTAAAGCTTAATTAAGCAGCCTAAAGCTTTTAACTATAATTTAATAAGTGTTAAGCTATTAATTAGATTTATAGTTTATTTAAAAAAATAACTAAAAACGGAAACGCTTATATTTTATTACTTAATACCTTTTTAGTACTATAAAAAAGGCTTAAGTACCTTAAACGCTATAATAAAGAGAGTTAAACAACTTAATAATGCTAATATAAAGCCGCAATATAATAAGGCAGCATATAAAAATAATATAAAAAAGCAAATTAAGGCGCTAAAGGTAGAATATACCGATTAAATAGCAAAAAAGAATTATAAGCTTACTTATATTTAAATATTTTACGATTAAAACATTAATAAAGTTAGAGCTAAAAAAGCTTAAAAATATACTAGGAAAGTGTAGCAGTAAGTAGCTTTAATAGTTAACTAGCATAAAAAGCGCTTTAGTAATACTTTTATAAGGATTTATTATAAAAGATTACTATTAAAAAGGCCTAAGTCTAGTATAAAAGGCTAGTTTTTTAATAAATCTTTGTTTTAAAAGCTAAGCTTTAAAATTAAAACGAAAGTTAAAAGATTTTTTAAGCCTATTTTTAAGCTAAAGTTGCTATTTCAAAGGTAAAACTATTTGGCAAAAGATAAGGGGTTTTTTGGAAAACAATTTTAAGAACTTTTTTAAAAGCTTTTTTGAGAACCCTTTCGAAAGCTACTTTAAGAGTTATCTCGAGAGCCTTTTCAAGAGTTATTTTAAAAGCTATTTTAAATACCTTAAAAGCTTAGTCTTAGAAATAGGTCGGCTAGCTAAAGCAGAATATTAAGCAGGGCTAAGCAATAATTGTAGCCTATGTTAAACTTTAATTTAGACTTATTATCTTCCTTTTTATTTGATTTTAGTAATTTAAAAAACCTTGACTGTAGATTTAAGAGCTAAAGGTATTACTACTATAGGTTTTATAAAAATAGAGAAGTTTGCGGCAAAAAGGTTATCTATCCGGAACTAAGATAGCATAAGCTAAAATTTTCTTTAAATAAAAAGAACTATTTTTAAAGGGCCAAAAACTAGCTTATATACTAACGCAATCTGCTATTAGCTATAAAAGTTATTAATTATATCTTAAAATCTTTGATTAGCTTAAGAAGTAAGATTATGTTAGCTTAAGCTATTATAAATACTTATAAAGCTATTTCTATAAACTTAATTAAAAAGATTAAAAAGAAAAGCAAGATGCTCTAGATTTTTTTAAAAACTTATAGCATAAGTAGCTAGATTTACTAACAAAACCTTTAGAACAACTTTATTGGCTTTATATACAATGGAAAAAATTCCATTATATTTATATTAAAGTAGATAAAACTAGTACGCCTATATAAAAAAAGCAGTAAAAAGCTTAACTAAAACTAGCTAAAGACATTATTTTTAGCTACTGTTAAAAAAAAAGCTTCTAGTTAGCATAATATTACTACAAAAATTATAAAGCAGAAAAAGTATACGTTTTAAGAACTTGTTAACAAATTTAATAGCAATTTTAGAAGCCGTTAAAGTAAGTTAAATAATACTAGCAATAAATCGGCCCTCTAAACTACTGCTAATCCAAATATAGATAAAAGCAAAGGCAAAAACAAGTCTAAAAATAAGTCTAAGAATAAGGGCAAGCTTAATAACTAGCAAAAGGATAAGGATAAAGGACTAAAGTGCTAAAAGTACGGCAAGCTTAGCTATCTGAAAAAGGACTGCCCTAATAAAAAGCAGCCTAATAGTACTTCTAGCAATAAAAACAAAAACTAAAGCTATAATACTAAGACCAAGCCTAAAAATTAAGGCCTTCTGCCTGGCTTTAAAAGACTTTCTTACTTGGCCAATATGCCATTAATAGATCTTATAGATCTTAAGGCCTATTATAACTGCTAGATTGCCTTTAGTAAAAAATACGATCTAGCAGCAGCTAACTTAACGGCGGCTCCATCTAAAAACAAAGCTACTAAGGTTAGTACTGCGTACGCTTATATAATAGCGGAAATATATTATATAGCCTAACACAAGTTAGACTTATTGTTTAATACTAGAGCTAATGTTAAAATTATTAATAATAAATTGGATTACTTTCTTAAAACCGTTATTAATTTAAGCAACTATAATACCCTTTTTATAGTTAATACTAGTAATAGACTAATAAAAGCTAAAAAGATTAGCATAATTATATAAAGCTTATGCTTGCTTAAAAGGATAAAGATAGAAATTGTAATTAAATATATGCTTTTTATTAAATCTTTCTTCTTGTAAATCATATTAAAAGAGTAATTCTATTGCAGCAGTAGCTATTTAGATAAGTATATCTTTTGGTACTATAATAGCACTGCTTTAGCAGATATTAACATTTAAAAAAGGGGCTTCTTCCTATAGAAATATAGTAAAAAGGAGCCTAAGATTTAAGTACAGCATGCTAACCCTTAATAAAAAGACAGGTTAAGTGTAGCTAGTAATTTCTATAACTTAAAGGACTTGTTAAAAAAATCTTCTATTAATAAAACTGTGTATATAACTAAAGAGATTTACAACAAGCTTATCTTTTAGCATTATAAGTTATACTACCTTAGCACTAAGTACTTTAAGTAAACCATTAAAAAAACTACTAAAATAAATCTAGACAAAAAAGAGGTTAAATACCTGCCTTATTAGGCCTATAATAAAGCTAAATTATAAAAGATTATTAGCCGAGAGCTTATCTAAAGGGCAGCTTACCTAGGCAAAGTTACTTAAGAAGATCTTGGCAGTATAAAGCTTATATCTATTATAGGCAAAAAGTATTTTATATTTCTAATAGACAATAATAGCAGAAATCGACAGTTTAAGGCCTATAAAACCAAAGATAAGGCCTATAATACTATTATAAATTATTTAAAAAGTATAGCTTATATATTGCAATAAAAGATCCTATAGCTAGAAAAGATAATCCTTTGTCGACTATATATTATATAAATTAACAGAAGCAAAAAGTTTAGCATAAATAATCTAGAAAAATATTATAACAAGGAGAGCATCTAGCTAATCACCTTAAGCCCTATAAACTAGTACCAAAATAAAGTTGCGGAACGCTTTATTAATTTTATATAAACAGAGGCTAAAGCATCGTTTATTTAAGCTAAGCTGCTATTATACTTTTAGCATTAAGGGATTAAAACTATAGTTTATATACTAAATAGGATAGCACAGTTTACTTTTAAGGACTAGACTTTTTATAAAAGGTTTATAAAAAAAATAAAGCTTTAAAGAAGCTATAAATAGAATTTAAGTTATTTATATATCCTAGGATTATATTATATAGTATATATTAATAAGTTTATATAAGTAACTGCTAAAAAGCTTAAAGGCTATAGCATTAACGCTGTTTTTTTAGGCTATAAAGGCTTAACTAACTATATTATATAACTTATTAATAGTAAATAGTTATTGTATATACTTTATATAATATTTTACAAACATTTTGGTAATACGTTTAAAGCTTTTAATTTATGTAATATTGTGCAATTATTGCTTTAAAAGGTACAGAAATGCCTCTGCTGCCGCTATATAAAAGTTTAAACAAAGATTAGAAATAAAGATAATAACGTTATCAAAAAAAATTTCTCTAACAACAAGCATAAGCGCAAACAAGGGCGCCTACGTAAGGCTAAACCCTTTACTAAAGAAATATACTTCGACATAAACGTTAGACAATATGCCAAGTTAATACTAGCGGCCTTTAACAAACATTTTAATATAGTTTATACGCTTAAATTAGCCTTAAGCTAAAAAAAGCAAAAATTAAAAAATAATAAGAACTATCCTAAAGATTCCAAAAAGTAGAGATATTATAACTATTAAATTAGCCTAATATAAACTATAAGCGTAAGGTTTAACTGCTAGGCAATTAAGCTAGCACAAATAATAGAAGTTCTATATTTAAACTATCTTTAAAAGCTATTAAAAATATTTAGCATAAAGCTATTTATACTAAATAAGCCTACTCTTTAAAAAGTACTTTCTAGTTTTAATAAGAAGGAATAGCTTAAGTCTATTTTTACTAAGATTAAAAGCAACTTAAAAAAGGGTTCGTTTAAGTTTACTTAAAAAAACAACAAAAGTATTACATACTTAGTAGACGCTAAATAAGTTTTAAAAAAAAAGTATTTATTTATAGGCGCTATCGACAAGCTAAAGGCTAAAGTTGTTGCAAAAGGCTTTATATAACAGCATAGCATTAATTACAAAGAAATAACTGCAACAACAGCTAAAGCAGCGTTTTAAAAAATATTAATAGCTTTAGTAACAGTTTACTAATAGTATATAATATAGATCGACTTTATTGTAGCTTATTTAAGTAGTAACCTCTACTAAAGAGTTTTTATAAAGTAGTTTAAAATGCTTAAAAAGTATTTTAAAGCTTTTCTAAAAAATAGTACAAAATATAACTAAGTATTAAAAAAAATTATCAAACTAATAAATCCTTTTTATAGCCTTAAGCAATTAAGATTTAAATAGTAAACTAAGGCTAAAAAAATACTAAAAAAGTTTAGTTTTAAACTTCTAGTTTTAAATAATATAGTCTACTATAATATAGAATCAAAGGCAATTATTGCTTTATATATAAACAACTTTTTAATATTCTTTATTAATTTAGCCTATTTAAAAAATCTAGTAAAACAGATTATAAAGAAAGTACCTACAAATAACTTTAGCTTTATAGATTAATTCTTAAACATAAGAATTATAAAAAGTACTAACAATAGCAATATTATGCTTAACTAAGCCTAATATATATTAAAAGCGCTTTAATCTATAGATATAATAGGTATAAAAGAATATATAATACCTATAAATACGCGAGATAACGCTTATATAGTTAGCTAAAAAAATAAACTAGCTAAAAAAGATAAGGTCTATAAGTATGCCTTTTTTTTAGGCAAACTAACCTTTCTAGCATAAATTATAAGGCCTAATATTAGCTTTATAGCTTTAACTTAAGCTAGGTTTATAAATAACCTATTAGTAAAACATTTTATAAAAATTAAAAAACTTATAAGATATTTTAGTAAGAAGCTTAATCTCCGCTTAATTTATAAAAAGTTAAGCAATAATTACTTTTACCGGTAGCACAATAGTATAGGTTTATTTGCTGCAGTTAATACTACTTTAATATCTAACAAAAAAAACGCTAAGTTAATAACTAAATATATAATCTTTATAAGTAGTAATTCAGTATTATAGTACTCTAAGTTATAAAAAGTAGTTGCAAAAGGTTTAATAAAGAGTAAGTATATTATAGAAAGTGTAATTGCAAGCAATATAGCCTAAGTAAGAAATTTTTTTATAAAGCTAAAGCTTATACCTAAAGGCTTAATTATACTTTTATGCAATAATATTAGTACTTTTGCATAATTAGAAAATAGTACTATAATAAAGCAGAAAAAGCATATATATATAGTATACTACTATATTAAGCAAAAAGTATAAGCAAGCTATATTAAAATGTGCTATATTAAGTTAAAAAATAACCTAGCTAACGGCTTTACTAAACCTTTAAATAAAGCAAAATACTAAAAGTTTTTAGATTTACTTAGACTTAGTTATAGTTAAAAGTAGCAAAAGATAAAGCAAAGCTAAGCTTTTTTATAATCCTGCTTAATTAAGTAATTAACTACAAATAAGTTTATTACTAATTAATAGCTAAAAATTTACTACTTCTAGTAAAAATTATAACTATATCTATTTTTAAAAATTTTAAATCTTCTGCTTATAAACAAGTTATACTTTCTAGCTATTAGTTAAAAATTATTAAATTTTTAAGTTATCGGTTAATTAAGTACTAAAGAAAGGTTTATTAAACTTAAATATAGTAACTTAAAAAGGATTTAGCTATTAATATTAGTAAGTTTTAAAGTTTTAAGTTTTAGTTTTAGTTTAGTTTTAATAGTAGCTTTTTAAGTTATTAAGTCTTAGTTTTAGTTTAATTTTCTGCTAGTAGGTATTAAATCTAGACCTTATTTTGTTTTATATAGTAGGTATATAAAGGTTAAGCTATATGCTGTTAATAAAGCTATTACTAACTTAGTAGTAATATTACTAAACTTTTAATAATTGGAAAAACGCTAGCAAACCTGTAGATTGGAAAAGTAGGCCTACGCGTGCATAATTCTCAGGTAGATATAGCACGTATAAAAGCTTTTTTGGTATAAAAGTTAAAGTAGTTTCTTATATAGCAAAAGCTAAATATTTAAGCCTTAGTATAAATAGTTTTTTCTTGTTTTTTTATTTTATTGCACTAGCTTAAAGAAGTATTAGCTAGTATAGCTTCCTAATTAGCTGCAGCTTGTAAAGCTAGTACGATTAAACTAGTAGTTATACCTAGTTTAGGCGTAGGTTCCAAAGTGGTAAAACAGTGCAATATATTTAGAAAGAACCTTTAGCTACAGATATATTGCGGTTATAGCAATACAGCTATACTAAAGCAACTGCCCTATATATTTAGGTATGAGAGAGTTCCTAGGAACTCTCTCTTCTATTATATAGATTTAAGCGATCCTGTAATAGACTATCCCTTGCCAAGCATACGGAAACTTGTCCCATCGTCCTAATACAACATTTCACAACTAGGTAACATATATGTTTGCATACCGCAGAGGCTGCGTTGCGCAATTTCCATTCTTAAAATATAATTCCTATGATAAATTGCTCCTAGATCGTTACGTACCTGGTGTAAGTACCTACTACATCAATGGTCATTGAGGGAAAATTGACAGGTGCCAAGACATGTCCTGCTCAAGGACACTCCAGGACCACACTAAGTCTGTAGGTATACAGTATAATTTAACTGTATGGACTCTAGGCTTTCGGATCACATTCCGTCTTCCGGGCCCATGATTCCCCAATACCTCATCCCTGGAGCACCTCATCTCGGCGGTCCCGATGCTCTGGTACGGGTCCTTTTCTCACCCTCATCTGCCTTCGAGAGTTTTTCTAGTGTACCTTTATACTTGGGTCTTCATCTTTTACCTAGCGTTAGCCGCTTAGCAACGAGTATGACGACGACCGCAATTGATACCTAAATAAAAAGGGCACAGGTACCTATAAAGTAGTGATTGCATATCATGCCTACATGTCGCTCCCCTAGTCAGAATGTCTATTGCCAACACAAGCCAGATGGTACCCCGTCGTTGCACCAGATTTAGCGTAAGAAGGTATTCATTCGACTAGCGCTCTCGCGACCTATAAGGAATTCGTGATCTAGGTCAGATTCATGAGGATACATCATCAGTGACAGACGTAAAACCTTCACTGCGATCAATTCCAGTTAATATCAGGCAGGTCAATCATTGCAGAGCGAGCCGTATGTTTTCAATATGGCCATTGTAGTGGGTATGGTACGCTCGGAGTCGTGTTGAGGCCAAGTCCGTGATCTCGGCTCATTTCATAGGAGCCTTACCCTTGTCTTGACGCCTAAGCCCGCTACGACTATTGAGTTATCTTACACCGGAAAGCCAGCGAGGTCTGAAAGTCTGACCCAAGTGAAAGCTACTCTTCATTTTGGTGAATAGTAGGTTTCAACCCCTCTTATCTCCTCGACAATACTGTGACGTTTATCTTTCTCATAAAAGGCATCCGCTGTGCCGCGGCTCGCTCTGAAATATATGACACACCCAAGAAGAACAGCTTGAGTCCTAAAATTCTACGGAACTAAGGTGAGGGTCAACGGAGGGAGGGCTCGGTAAATATCATAGATAGGCTATTCTTGGCAAATTAGAATGCGCGATAGCTATAATTCGAAACCCGGGAACGAGTAGAACAAGACTGTGACTTAGCATCCTTAAGTCCTCAAACAGAAGATCCTAATAGCGATTCATTATGTCTTAGGTATTACAAGACGACACCGCTATCTTTTGCAATAAGAGTAGCAATGATGTATACGCCTGTAGCGACCTATTATCATAATACAGGTACCTGGCCGATTCGCATTAGAACCAGGTAGTTACTAATGAGAAAGACTGAAGAACCCCGAAATACTGCCCCAAACGAAACGTACTGGTAAGAACCCCAAGCCAAAAGGCCCTCTCGATTTTGTCTACCGCACATGTTAGCAACATTGCTAAAGCGTCAATTCCCGGTACCTACCTATCTTAGTAGGATGCCTAAAGAGTAAGTTACCTTAAAATTATAATGTTTATTTTACTTTATATTAAAGGAAGTATAAATAATTAACATTGTTTTTTTTGTAAAAATACATGTTATTTAAGCGAGACGAATGAAAACAAGCAGCAGAGAACTCTTCTTTTTACTATTTACTTAAATAATAAAGTAAGGCGATTAAAAAGCTACCGTATAGCTTGCTAAAAACTAGGACCTAGCTATAACTAGGGGGTATGCCTTGATTTTCGCGGTAACTTTCTATATATTTAGCTATCTCTTTCGCTTCTGTATTATTAGCCCCTTTTACGTCACGGTAGCCTTTGGCCACTCCTCGCGAATAGTTTCTTTTCCCTTTGCGAACACTTTTAAAGTGATTTATTTTACTATTCCCTCAAATTTCCGTGGAATGCCTAGCCTAGGTGTAGGTCTCTAGAGTACGGAAGTGCGTATAGCACGATCTATTTCAATAATCATCGAGTTAATAATTATATCTAAGCAACTACTGGACTTCGAGTAAAAGATTAAAAGTAAATGCATATTAATTTTAAATGCTAACTTGGATATATTCTTTCGCTGAGTACTATCCCTCGAGTCGTAGTTATTTGTTATCTCTTCTTACTTTACTTTATAGTATCCTAGGACCTACCTAGTTAGTCTTTGCGTGTTACAGCCATTAATGAATGTTTGCCGTCCGTGCTTTTGTCCTGCCCACAAACCCGACAAGCTTCCTTTTGCGAAATCGAACATGAAAGACTAGTCAGACGGCTTGCCAGTGATATCATCAGCAATGAAGTATCAGGGGTGATTAGGCCCGTATCATTTCTGGCATAGCTCGGGCGCTGGTTTCCTACCATACTATCCAGAGCAGCCCAACGAGCAGTCTAGATTCACACAGGTAATAATGCAAAAATAGTATGTCATATAAGTCCTCATACGCCAGTCCTAAGCTGATTCCGAATTTTATTTGTGGATGGTTGCACATGAGGTTTTGTACTATTATTTTGAAGCGAGTCCCCCTACGTACGCTGTAGTGAAAGTTGTACATTTCCCCCTGGCATTGGATCAAACAACAGCAACATTTCCTTTTCCGCGGTTATTATTACGCGAAATCCCATACTATTGTTTGTTTATTGTATAAATCAAGGCTTGTGCTTGTTACCATCTAGGTCTAGACATAATCTAGAATGTTCAACATTATAGCTATTAGGAAAGCTGAGACCAGCCATTATACAGGTAGTAATAGGTACAACGAGAACGTTGCTATAATAGTAGATTATTAAAACTCTGTTGATAATATATGGTGACGACTATGATGTATTCACAACGCTAGTTACATCTAAATTACCTGCATCTCCCTTGTTTAAATATAGGTGTAGCAAACAACAAATAACCCTCGCCATGTATTGATCGAAGAGTCATGTACTTAGTAACTGTAAACACCAGCGCGCAAGGGGCGCATTTATGTACTTCGTTAAACCGTATGTAATATAAGACTTCATTTTGGCTACTCTGGATACTGTACTGCTGTCTTTCTCTAACTGCTGAAATGTTATCTTATTTGTGAAAACCCCAACTTTCCCGTAATGACTTTGCGACCAAATCTGCTTACTGTTACTATATAACACAATGCAGCACGAAATATTTCAAGCAGAAAGCTCATGATAGGGATTGAATTCTTGTATTGTTCGTTGGCGCTAGTCTGCCCTGAACCTAGACTTAAATTCATTCATTAACTCAATATTCATTGATACTCCCAATAGTTAGATGTATATTGCTTGATGAGCACTATTGCCAGTCTTGAACTACCACACTTGCATGCCTTGCCGAGGCTTTGTATTATGAGTGCTACTACTTACTAGCCCTGACATTAAGTACTGCAACCATATCTATAAGTTCGACTCACTCCGCCACCTCTGGGAAACTATGGGCAACGTCAATTTCGATTCCTGCTCTCTGTAAAAATTGCCCCGACATCTTACACACTCCACGTTATACTCTAAGCTCTCAGTTCTCTTGTCTATCATGCATCGACGCCACCACGGTTCTCGCCCGGCTGATGTTGTGTACATGTATGTATCCTTGACTCCTTCATAAGCGCGTTTTTGTTAGGTTCTCACCCTTGACATACTATCCGATCCCAGACTTCAAATCTCTCGGCAACACGGCGAAACCCCCTCATTATTATGAGTTGTACCTTCTAACCCTAGCTATATACAGGCAGATCCGCTACCATGAACACAACACGGTCAGAATTAAGACGATTGACAACCAGAGAGCCGACACCCGGTATCTACTCAGAAATCAAATTAGGAGAATGGATGAGGAAATAAGAACCGCAGCAGAAGTGATCGCCGAAGTCCAGATCGACTCGCCTTCGAGTGACGTGGTTTTGACAGCCAACGGTTACGCGAACAAGGCAGCTCTCAAGAACGCCCTTGTAAATATCGACTATGATTGCATGAAAGATGTCCTCGAGTTCATGCTGAGAGACGGAGCTTATGTTTACAAAGCTGTCTGCCAGCAAGAAGTTGTGGGAGTAGTCGTCATTATTCAGCTTACTAGGGAATTTTCTATGCCTGCGGGCCCGTCAGGAACCTCATCACCTCAAGGACTGTCTTTCCCTCTTCTCGATGATTTGGACGCAGTAGAGGCCTATGCCAGAAGTAGTGCCGTGGATCATGAGGTTACGTGTCAGCTACGAAGCTATTTAAACAGTCGCCTACGACACCACGGGATAGGTAAACTATGGGGTAAGCATCTATGTCTGTTATTGTTGCCTGAATATAATTTCATTAACTTCTAATAGAATTATCTGTTTTGAGTGTCAAGGAAGGCTTCAGACACGAGCATATTGGCAGAACCTTGGTGCGGCATGCCTTATCCCAGATCCCAGCTGGCGATACGGTTACTATACTAGCGGAGCCCGGCAAGGAAGCCATGTACCGACATTTAGGGTTCGACTACGCAATGTCAGCGTCCAATACGTTGCAGGCCATGAGCATCAGACCTGAATGGGCTAGGCGAGGCCGCGACTACACGTTCCATATGATGGTTCTTCAGAAGTGACAGGGCGCATCAGGGCTCAATTGTCTAGCTTGACAACACTCTGCTTTTGCCGCTTACGGTTCTGTTCCGTGACAGTACCTATTGTTAGATTCTTGCTCGCTCATGGATAGAGGCACTACAGTTTATGTCAAGGAACAAGGTCGCAGGGGCTAGCTTCTATACCAGTCAGCGTTTTGTATCAAACACTACTACTATATAAGAAGCAAGGTTCTCCCAATTATTTCGGAAGAGCCTAGGAATTCGGTGCTTACCCTATACTATTATCTCTCTGCTACCTAGAGGAGACCTATTTGTGACCTACCTTCACTCCGGAGTACACGTGCCATGGTAATTTATTACTCCCTGTGTTGACAACTCCGTCATTGAATGACAACACCTCCTTTCGGAACTTTAGAAGTTGATTACCTAGGGATCATCTATTTACTTACTGTTTGATTGATATAGTTACTCTACAGTTCCGCTGAACGCGACATTTATATCACGCAGTTGACTTGAGGCTCAATCTTAATTAATTTGCAATGACAATCACTCACAGCTGTTTAGTTAGAGGCCTCGTATTTATAATTGCTTGTCGGGTTTGAATGATATTTAAGAGCTTTACCAATACAGCTAGGCCGAGTAGATTACGTCACATCCTCGGCAGGATCTTGTTATGGCCAGACGGGGCGTAGCGTCGGGCTCGCGCTCACGAAGTGATTGCCATAGGAACCAGAAAAATCGAAATAACAAAGTCGATTCCCCGTTACAAGCGCGTAACAAACATGCAATTCATGTTCATTTGCCACCGCCGAGGCCCAGCGATTTCCCACTTGCGGTGTCTAGGCGAGGGCTTTAGACGAAGTAGTTATTTGTCTGATAACCTTGGGGCCTTCAACTGTGTTGACAAACTGGAATTATAATTTAGCTCCATTCCGATACCGAACCACCTGTCGGCACCAAACTCCTTAGGCATGTCGCCCCGCGTCTATTCAGTATTTTGCCGGGGCCGCGGGGGATATCATGCAGGAAAGGGGGGCCGGTAGCTCTCCCGAGGTACCCGAGTTCATAGCCTGTCGCGATTGGGTCTTGCGCCCGCTAGCTCCGCAAAAACAATACCCTCCAGATTTATCTCCCCGCCTGTAAGTGAGTGCCGGTAAGCGCATAGCTGATCACGTAGTGCAAGGCCTCATTTACTACAAGGAGATGGCGAGGTAGGTAGGTAGTATGTTGCGCAACTTGGAAGGTTACAGTACAGTGTGTACTAGCTTTCCCCCGAAAAACTATGCTGGTAGGTGGACATGTAAGCGCCGGCTGGAGACTTACACCGGTATATATAAATACTCTATTTGATCCCAGAAACTTGGTACGACGACTTCGCTTCTTAAATTTCTCTACAAATTTCGGGTATCATCTCGATAATAAGCTTGTACGACGGTACCTACTCTATTTACTACTCACTACAAAATGCAGTGGGCGACTGACGACTTGCTACCAAACCTGATCCAAAGGTTTCGGAAGAGGGCAAGGCCATTAGCATCCGTAGTCTCTCCTGACGGCGGACTTGAACACCTGTCGTTCGAAGACGTACACAATGCCTCAAACAGAGCTGCCTGGTTTCTCCATCGGACTCTGGAGAAGGATGACGAGATATTTTTCTACATGGGACCCAACGACGTTCGCTATCTGATCTGGATACTAGGCGCTATGAAGTCAGGGAAATGCGTGAGTTCATCCGTCTGCTCACTTACGCAGAGACTCACGGATTGAGAATAGCCACGACAGGGCAGTTGACTTTTGCTAGGTGGTCTATCCCTCTCCAAGCAATACCGTCCCGTCCAATGTACGACTCTTTTCCACCGTAGGCGCAACGAAACTGCTCTATGCACCTGAGAGCTCCGGTTCTCTCCGGCCATTATTGGGGTCAATAAGCAAGACGATACAGTCGATACCGACACCCGAATATTTGGAATTATTAAGTAGGGACGTAGTCGATGAATTCCCCTTTCCTTTCACGTTTGACGAGATAAGAGACAGGCCTTGTAGTGAGTAGCTCTCATCCTGATTCCTCATGTGTGCTGCTCTCGGCACGATGAACAATTTCCCTCTTCAATTATTCAGTGTGATAGTCCCGAGTGGAATGATTGACAGCTAATATTCTGCTTTCCTTAGTGGGCCTTCATGTGAGTGACTTCAAACTAGATCTCCCTACCTCGTGGAGCGAACATACTGAATAATCTGACCGTGAGCTGTGCTGATATCACACGATCAAGACGTCTGGTACATCAGGACACCCCAAACCTCTATACTGGACTCATGCGGCGATATCGAGCGTGGCTATCCCGTTCGATTTTAGTGCCTTACCTCACCCTCCTAAAAGGCCGCACTTATTGCACGAAACTCTGCAGGGGAACAATGTATTCTTACCATTCCCGCTCTACCATGTAAGTGAAGCCCCCTACCCCTGCAGATCCTTTTGTCGTGACGACTAGAAAGTCTGACTGGAAGTATCAAGTTCGCCGGGATAGGAATGATACTTCGATCTTTCTTGACGGATTCCACAATCATATTGCCAGCCGCTGGCGCAAGTCTTTCGCCGACCAGCTTTGCCACGATGCTGGAGGCGTCTTCATCTACGAGCGCTTTGACACCGCCGTCGCTACTAGAAGCCATGTTGAATAGCCCGCGCGAGTTAGCTGCTGTTTCGAAACTAAAGCACGTGGCCTATTCTGGAGGGCCACTTAATCCAATCTTAGGTGAAAGACTCGCCAAAGTTGTCCCACACATGTTTCCGCTGTACGGGTGTACGGAGGGAGCAGGTCCATAGTAGGTCACGTAATTATCTGTGATTCGTAATGCTTTGCCACCACCGCCTTTATGACTTCCACGTCAAGTTCGTCCACTAACCAGTTCATAGTCTCGAATCCACGGGCGACAATACATACTGGAACGGTATGAAGTTCATGGAATTGGGCCAGCGCATGGAAGAGGTCATCGGCGGTTTATATGAGCTGGTAATCACTCGCACAGACCTTATTAACCGGACTCAAGCGTACTTCCATACCTGCCCAAATCTCGAAGTATTTCGTACGGCTGATCTCTTCGCCCCTATCGAGGGCTCGGATGGCTGGTGGACATTCCGCGGCAGGATAGACAACTGGATTACCATGTCGAACGGGCTCAAGATGGACCCGACGGATTTGGAAAACACCATCAGCGCTCACCCAGATGTGAAGGGCGCGTTGGTCGCTGGATCTCATCGCCTTAGACTGTGCCTCCTTATCGAGCTTAGGCCCGAATCAGTGCCAACATGCGACGAGGAGCGAGAAAAGAGGCTGGATGAGCTGTGGCCGACGATCAACGAAGCAAACCAGGCAGCCCCTAAGTTCGGGCGAATACCCAGAGAGTTGATCATCTTCGCATCGCCGGACAAGCCGTTCGGCAGAGCAAGCAAAGGAACGATTCAGCGGCGGTTGAGCATAGGCTCTTACGAGGGCGAGATTGAAGAGTTGTACGCGAAGGCGGAGGAAGGGTTGCTGACTCGTGGCCTGCCGCCTCTCAAATCCATGACTGCTCCCGACCTATTACCGTTCCTCGGCGCACTTTATTCCGAAACCCTGGAAAATCACGATATTGCGCCTGATGATGACCTCTTCTCAAAAGGACTGGATTCTTTGTCGATGTTCATACTCGCGGCGCGCATCAAGGCGGGTCTTCGCCAACACCACATCTCGGCGGAAGCGTTGAGAAAGGTGAACAACGCCCTGCTGTTTACCTCCAATACCATCTCAAAGCTGGCAGAGAATCTCGCGTCGGTCTTCTCTGAGTTTAGCAGCTCGACCCCACCGATAACATCCAACACTACGAATGATGTTCGAGATCTCTTAGCTAAGTACGAGGCCAAAATCTCGTCGATCCTGAGACATGAGCATAAAAAGAGCCAAACTATCGTCCTCACCGGATCAAGTGGTTCTCTCGGGTCTTACATCTTATCTACGCTTCTCGCTAGGGGCGATGTGAAGACAGTATATTGTCTGAACCGCGCTCTAGGCGGCCAAGCTAGCCAAATAACCTCCTTTAAAGCTAAGGGACTCCCGGAGCTGCAGACGGGTCGGGTGAGATTCTTACAGGCGAACCTAGCAGAGCCGAATCTGGGGTTAAAAGCGGACGAATACGCCAGTCTCACGGCAGAGTCGACAATGATTATCCATAATGCGTATGCCGTGAATTTCCTAATGCCTGTTGCGTCTTTCGAGCCCCAGATTCAGAGTCTTCTCAATCTCCTCAAGCTGGCGCAAGACGGCGTCCGAGATCCAGCCGTGATGTTCATCTCCAGCATCGCGGCGGCGTTCCCTGCCTCGGGAGACCGCGGCCTGGTCGAAGAGGCCGTCCTGGGCATTGAGGATGCGGACTTGATCGCGCAGCAGGGTTATGGGCAATCCAAGTTCATCTGCGAGAAACTAATAGAGAGCTACGTGTCGTCGGGTGATGGCAAGGGCGCCATTCTCCGCGTGGGCCAGGTCGCTGGGCCGCTTGAGGGGCCGGGAGTCTGGAATGTCCGGGAATGGGTTCCGTCCATGCTCCTCAGCTCTAAGTATCTAGGCGCTGCCCCCGCGTCTATCGGTAAGGCGAAGGTGGAGTGGATACCCGTCGATGCGCTCGGCCAGATTGTCAGTGAGCTCATGGATGACGTCGCGGGGCGTGGGAGCAGAGATACTATCGTGTACAACGTTGTGAATCCTGGGGCTACGTCGTGGGAGGAGCTTCTACCGGCAGTGAAAAAGGCCGTTCCTGAGACGATGCCTCTGGCTGACTGGATCAAGAAGCTAGAAGCGAGCCGGGGCGCGGGCTCACAAGTTTTGGATGAGAATCCCGGCGTGAAACTTATCGATTTCTACAAGCAGACATTCCTAGGCCGTGATGACGGGCGAGAGGTGGTCATCGAGAAGCGGAATCTGCTGATGGGAAGTAGGACGGCGAGGGAGTTGTCGCCAGTGAAGCCGGAGGACTTGGCGAAGTGGATGAAGGGCTGGGGACTATCATGACTCGCAGTGCATTAGCTCTCGTTGCTATCTAAGACTCGTTTTCCCTTCGCCTGTTCCTTAGGCTCCTTTTCGTTGGCAGTGAAACATACAAAACATCGCGTCGAGCTCGGGCTGTTTTGCCATCAGCGTTCGAAGCCACGTGGCGTCTGACCCCTTCTTACACAAAGGGGAGCGGTGTGTATTTCGCCCAGATGGCTGATGCAAGGGTGTAGAAGCCACCGCGGCTGTCAGTCGCTCGATCGAGACGATGCGTAGAACAAGGCCGTCTAGCGCAGCCTTGACTTCATTGACCGCTCGTGATACGTTTGTTCTATCGAGAACAAAGGTCCCTCTCGAGTTGAAAGTACCACGATTATCAGCCGAGTACAAAGCCTATCTGCTGTCACAAAGCACAAAAGAAGAATTTATGATGAGGACTTATATATAAGAGTGGTTTCGGCACACAACACACACAATTCCTCACTTATCTCTCAAACCACCAAAAAGTCTCCTCATACTACACTATCACAACGACGAAATCTCCAAGACGAAGAGACAGCGGAAAAGAGGAAATACATCGATAAAAATAAAAGGGATAGACAGAGATCATGGCTGCGACTGCTTGGGAATGCTGCCTCTGCAGCCACTGGAATAACTGCATCTTCGAGACCTGCCGCGTCTGTGCTCATGATAACTGTCCAGGATGCGGCGCCAACTACGGGGATATGGGTTCGCAAACGGGATCATGCCAAGCTCGATGAGCACCTACTGTAAAAGTGGCTTTATGTATTTCACAAACACGAATAACCGGATAAGCCGAGACCCAATCGGCTCTGGACTGTATGTGAGGAGAGAGAGGGGTCGGAAGCATGTTGCCTTTCTAACGCTTCTTCATAAAGATAAATAAAAGAGCTCGTGTTGAAGTCTACTAAAGAGTAAAGAGTACCTCCTTAAAACCTAATCCAGTCAAATTACTTCGTATTTTAAGTACTTTAACCTAATTCGACTAACCGGAATTAGCGTTTGAATCTCTTGATCTTGAGGTATTGATGTGACCCCTCCAGAACGTAGCCCCAAATCGCGGGTCTGTCGCGGGGTCGAGTACATGTACCTGGGTAGCTTGCGCGTTCAGCTGTGCCTGCGATAGTGGGGCAATGACAAGTGCCAAACCTCTTAAAAGACAGGTTAGGAGGCTAATCGCTTCCAATGGTACTACCTTTCTTGCTGAGAACATCCAGTGTCAATATTTTCACATTTGCAATAAAAACACTCCTGCCTTAAACCCTTTAAGTTCTCTCAAATCATCATCTCACCTTGTGACCTCAGGCTCTTCCACAAGTCGGCCAAACTAGAAACGAGCCGGCCATCATGGCAGCCAATCCCTACGAAGGTACGAAGTTCCCCCGACCGAGGCATCACGATGTTAGCTAGGTTATGTTAGATCAAAACCCGCTCACAGCCCACATATCGCATGCAGTCGAGCACGGCATCAAGCCTAGCACTACGAGACGGCACCGGCGTCGTCCCGACATGTCCACCTTCGACTCCCACCTGCACCAGGTCACCTCCGACCCGGCGTCGTCGCGCGCCGGCCCTACGCCCGTCGAAATGGCAGGGCTCTTCCAGCTCGTGCAAGACCAGCTCGCCACGCTCGCCGTCGACGCACCGACCGAGGAGAACCGCGTCTTGCTCTCCTCTCTCGTCGAGGCCCTCGAGGCCGACGTCGTCCATCCGCCCGACCACGTCGCCGGCGTCGACCAGGCATACCTCGACACCCTGGACCGCGTGTCGCGCAAGAAGCTGCAGTCGGATCCGGACAGCGCCTGTCCCATCTGCGCCGAGAAGTTCCTCGACGACCCCTACCCGCTCGTCGTCGAGCTACCTTGTCACGGCTCCCACGCCTTCGACCTGGAGTGCGTCGGTCCCTGGCTACTGAGCAAGGGCACATGTCCGATGTGTCGGAAGGATCTCACCGTACGAAGACACTCCCCTATTTTCATTTTCTCCTTTCTCCCCGTCTAAGAAGAGGGAGAAGCGCATCTGCTATGGGCGCCAACTATTTTCTTTGTTTTCCCAGTCTCGACTGGGGTCAGCAGATGCTAACTAACTCTCGTTCATTTACATAGAAAAAGAAGACTGTCGAAATACCGAAAGACGAGGAGGAGGACGAAGATATCGATGGGCTCTACGGTTGAAGAAAACTCCTCTCATCTCCGATTTCTAGAATCTACTACAAAGGGTGGATATATAACCCCCCCGATTGAGCGTTTGGCGATACCCAGGTTACGAATATTGCACGAGATAGGAATTGTATCGTAGGATACCATTTTGCATTGTATTTCCCGCGAGCGGAATCATCTCTGTCTGTCCTGAATACCCTCATGTCTAGCATCAGGCAGAAAGCAAAATAAACATATGGCATAACCAGAGCCACAGTACAGCTACTTCCCCGACATGTTCAACCCCCCGACTTCCTGACTCCCCTGCTTCACGTCCTCACACACAGCACATAGCCCGTCAATTGGCCTACCCAGCCTTAGGCGGGTCTCCCCCGCCGCTCTTCTTCGTCTTGCCACGCTTCGGCTGGGCCTCGCCACCATCCTGACCACCCTTCGCGAAGCTGTGGTCGGCCGCGCTGGACGCTAGCGGGTTCCTCTCGCTCCCCTGCGCGGCCGTGTCCCTCTCTGTCTCGGGCGACGTCTTCTTGGGATTGAAGGCGGCGTCGCCGTGCTGCCTCGCCGTCTCGTCGTCCGTACCGCTCTGCGTGTTCTCGTGCGCCCTGGGCTTCAGCGACTCCCGGTCCATGTCGTCCTTGTACGGCATCCGGCGCGCCGCGGCCTGGTGCAGGAGACGGTGGCTGGGCGGGATGCGCGTCGCTCGGAGAATCGATGGGCGGAGGGCGAACATGGTTTTTTTCTGATTGGGTTGAGGTTGAAGTTTAAGAGGGCGGTTTCGATGACGGATATGATGGGGCGGGTCTTGTGGGTGGTTTGTAGGATTGGTTGGTAATAGGTTTAGTGTCGTGGTCGAGTAGAGAGATGGAGAGGGAGATAGATCAATTGTCGAGCTCGGCGACACAGGGCGGGTTTTTTTTCGAGGGTGTAATTGCTTTCTGTTAGCACAGTCGGGAGCTTTGGTGTTTTGTCTGCGTATAACTTCGAATTATGGCGCCAATTGTATAACTTTGGATGCCGGCTTCTTGTTTTGTTTTTCTTCTGGCCAATGGAAAGATGATTAAATCCCTGAGATACAGCTTCTGGCTACTTATTGTGAGACAAAACTGGTGATGTTGATGATGTATTTTTACTTCATTGTTTGGTTTAAGTCGGGGTGCTTAAATGATGACGGTACCTATAGTAGTGATGTCATAACTGGCAGGATACCAGGTGGAGACAGGGGTGCTTATTGAGTTGCGGGGCTTCTTGGCATTTATTTGATGAAATATGTTTGAGTGAAATCGGCTTTCATGTTCTTCAAGCTTATCTCATTTTTACTACGCAGCTATTATTCATATTTGCCGTGCTTGGGGATATTATAGGAGGACAGGCTATGGTGAGTGAGAGAGTGAGGAAATTGAGTTCTAGGGCGTATGCTATTGACATCCTGACTGTCCCCGAAAATCACTGTAGATAAACTCCACGGGCTTTAAGCGTCACTCTGAAGTCAATGAAAAATTAATTATATGACGCTAAGGTATAACTACAGTTGATTCCAGCAGAGATCTGGCTCTCGGTTGATACCAAATAGGAAGGTAAATGAGGCAAGCACAGCTATAGAGACAAGGCAGAAACTAAACTTAGACAAGAGGAATGTAGGTTAGATCATTGTTGCCACACAGTACTTCGCCAGCTGAAATGGTGGTAGTCCACACTTGAGCATAATTACAGTGATGGCATCCATGATCCGGCCACCCTTTCTACGGTTTCACTAGTCTATGTTAGTATATTGTGGTGGGTTGTGCAGCAACTAGGAAAGTTTTAGGAGAGGAAAATATAATTAGCGCCGTGAATTCTCAACAGGTCTTTGACGCTGTCCATATCCCCTTGAACACACGATAAAAGTTTTAATTGTTTTATTACTCTAAGACTCTGGGGGTACGATGAGAAGCTGAAATAGCATGACCTCAGTAGGGTCGAAGTTTCATTGGCCACGATATGGATGTAGGCCATCCCCGTCCCAACTGTGCAAAAGCGACTTTGGGACCATCCTTCTCTTCAATATCCCAACCAAATTGTCGTGTTCTGCGAGGCGGTCTACGCGTTTTGGAGGTCCACTATACGGCGGCCATAGAGGCGCCGGGTCTCGGAGAAGGCGTTTAAAAACAACCTCCAGAGTGGCCCTAGCTTCCCTCCACCTCCGTGCAAGACGCCTCATCGTTGGAGTCCCATTCCCAAACACGAATGCCGCGAGATCTGTGATAAGTCCGGCTGCTACCCTATGTTGGATGTCGCGGACTCTATCTCGGATATTTGTAGGCACCTTGCTTGGATTCGCCCCCGAAGTGAGGAGTTTTGCCGCCGCTAGGTAATTCTCCTGCGCCAAGGCGATTGCTAACGGTGTCTCGTGCCAAATGTCCCGGTCTGGGTCTTTACCCCCCCGCCTCTCGAGCCGCTCGTCTGCAGACTCGCCCTTGTGTGACATGTGCTTGAGTATAGATTCCATAGAATCCCAGTCTCTATAGCAAATGGCGAATCTTAACGTGACAGCATCGAGCGCGTTGGTGTTTTCGAGTAGCCACGTTCGTATCCACTTCGATTTCTTGCCCCCTTCTATCGAGTACCAGAGAAGTAGTTGTTGTGCATAAGTGTGGCCAAGCTCAACAAATATGGTAGCATAGTGTAATACATTGCATGCGTGTTTGTCACAAAGGACACAGTTAGCTATAGTAGCAATGGACAGAAAAACCTCCTTGTGAGGCGTTTGAGCGCCCGCCGTCTCGATTTCCCATTTCAATATAGCTGAAGGGTTTGCCAGAGTACCATACTGTATTATGAGTGCCAGATTAGTGTGACTGAACGGAATGCTCTCGGTGGTAATATTAGGTCCGGGAGGAAAATGGATGCGACCGTTACGATGAAAGTCCCGGCAATGGGCACCAAGTTCGAACAGGCGTCTAATTGTTCGCGGCATTGCCCAGCTTCCACATATACATTTATAAAGCAATCTGTTCCGATTCAGTAGAAGCGTAGGGTCGACGCTGCCGCCTTGGTCCGAGTTTTGGAACCGCTCGAGAAGATGAAGTGCGAGGCGATCCATACCGGCCTCGACGGCTTCGAATATCTCTAGGGAGATAGCTGATAGATCGGGCGTGTAAGCTGTATTTGGTGACGTACTCGACAGCTGAATGGCGACATCTTCGACCCTTGTACGTCTTTCGAGTTCTTCGCCCTTAAAGATTGTATTCCAGTCCCCAAATTCTGCTTTGGCAAAGATCTCAATTGCGTAAAAGAACGGTGTGCGCGGATGGCGCTGCAAACCCGGCATCCCTAGTGGCATGGCCCCTCGTCGTAGAAGATAATCGATTATATCTTGGCGGCGCTCGTAGACGGCCATGTGAAGAGGAGTATTATAGGCAGGAAACAGAATGGTGCCAATGACAGGGTTATCTAGACCAACGGGAAAGAAGTGCGAGTTGAGGAAAAAGTGGCGATTAATTCCTCTATCCACGCAGACAGCTTCATATATGTCAAGCACGCGTCCGATATCATCTGGGCCATACGTGTCAGTGGCGACGGCTCTCATGATTAAAGGCCACCGCACGCGCTCGTTGTAGCCCGTTACTCGACCATATACCAGGCGAGATATCTGCTCGTGAGCGTCAACTGCGAAAATGTTGACGCGATTGCTATTCATGAAGATTTCTGGGTATGCGAGCGCAGCCGTCAGTCTATCTTGTGGAGCCATTGTCTGAGCGATCTGAAGAAGGACTTCATTTAGAAGAAAATGAAAGTAGGAGGTTGGCGCCTCCTGTGATTTTGAGGCCATAATGTATAAGATCTTGTCTGAGGGCATGGTTTGTATAGTTGTATATCAAAGGTCTGCCTAGAAGGTGATGGGAGTTGGTGGGATTACTTGAGCAAAGCAAGAAACGAGATATTATTTTTTAGCAAGGAACAGGTAGAATTTATATGTTACTTCCTGCGCGCCTATTGGAAGTTTCCAGCAAAAACTGTTTTTCTTGATATCGCATTCACTCCTATTAGGGAAGTGATTGTACAACAAACAATACAGTGCGACTAGGATATTAAGCTCTCTGCCTTCTTCTTTCTCTTTCTTGGGTAAAGCGGATTGGTGATATGTAGTTGTTTGCTAGTTGTTTGATAGTTAGCGTAAGAGGTAGGCGAAGTGAGTGTATTGCACGAGGGTTTCGCCCACTATTCTAACACACTTGTTGCAAGGTACACATCTAGGAGTAGACGTTGACCCATAGAGGACTAAGGTAGTTATTGTCTGCACTTGAGTAGTAACTAACCATGTACTTTATTGATGGTCCTGCCAGCAAACCTAATTTCTATATCTTTTCCTTTCATCTTTACGTCAAGTATCTACCTAAACCTGCTACACTCAGACAAGGGAGAAGCTGTGCTGGAAAGGTTTGCACCGCTCCTACTTAGTTAGACACAACAGGCCGAGGTAGGTTAAATGTTCTGTTATAATATTAAGACTTCATTAGAGGCGTGCCGATCCTCATGATGACACAGTACCGCCAGAGAGGATAAGCTAGCTAGATATCTGATGAAACTTAATTGGCTGCGGAGGGGAGTGTGGCAGTGATGAGATGACGGATGGGTGGCACCGTCCTTTGACCTTTAGTGCACTCATGTGAGGGATGCTGTTAATAAGACTACCAGAAAAGAACTTAATCATAAAATCGATCGTTGGCATCTAAGATAGAAGCGATGCGCCAGGTGTCCATCTATATAGGTGGTACTAAGACGGAGCGTGCCATACGCACTACCGCACTCTGAAGACCTACATAGGCACTTCACAGAGATTTGAGAGAATAGTCAAATAGACCACTTTGAAGGTATTCGCAAGGAGTGGCCAAAGGCCACCATGACTGAAAAGAAGCTAATGATACAAAAGCGAAGGGGATAGCTAATATATAGAAAAACAACGCGAAAATCAAGGCATATCCCCTAGTGTGGCTAAAACCTAGCCTCTAGTCAGTCAAGCCACCAGGTGGCTTGCTCATCGCCTTACTTCAGTACCTAGGTGGTACCCAAAGTAGCTTCACACTTAAGTTACTAGGCCATGCCTAGGCTCGATACTAACAAGGTATGTTTAGTAGTGTGAAATTTCTCTATGACTTGACTCTAGACTATTACCATCCCCCATGGCCCACGTACAGAAGTCCAGCCGTCTCCCCAACTTTCCTTAGATGTAAAACATCGAGTCCTTAATGTTAGGATGCACCTCTACAGACGGCAGTGTGGTGTTGCTCGTCGAGGAAACCGTAGACTGCGTCTCCAAACCCTCCAATAGCTCTGAGAGATACACTCGAGCACGAGTGCACAGAATATCCGCATAATATGCTGGCGGGCAGATACTGACGGCCTTGGTAGCGCGTCCAAACAGATGACACAGCTCATACGTTAGCTTCTCGAGTTCATTCGCAGCTTGTTCGCGGGACAGGGCCTGGAACACCTCGTCGAGCAGTACAGTATAGTGTGCAGGACGGGAAGTTCCTAGATAAAGGTTAGTGGGAGCAACACTAGGTGGTATTGTAACACCAAACATACCTTGAAGACCTTTGTGAGCCGTTAAGAAGAAGTCCCATGTGGTGGCTAGGGTTACACCACGATCAACAACTGTGCCGTTCTTGATATTTCGAGACCGAACCATATGATTAGGATCAGTAGGGTAAAAGCGAGTTTGGTGACGCTTCACTGATACGATAATGGAGATCTTGGGAGACTTTGTAGCCGGATAGATCTTTGCGCAAGCACCCCTTATATGCGGCAGTTCGTTGGTAAGGACTTGCGAAAATTGGCCTTCGGACACGCCGTCTCGGAAGATAATTATATTATCCGGTAAAACGTTGGTGCGATTTTTAAAGAGCTGGAGACGTTCTTCGAATCGGTCCTGAAGTACTTCGCTGACCATTTCCTGGCCGGTTGCTTGAGACCAAGCCGTCGCAGGCCACTGGCTCAGGTCCCTGTCAACGCTTGCAACCATGCCGACTATGCTCGGTAGGCCCTCTGTGTCTCTGGGGAGATTGGTCGGGTGCGTCACATCGTAGCCAACGATCATGGTAGGCCCCTTTTTGAGAATTGAGATATCCTCCCTCAATTTGTGGTTGACGCCTCCCATCTTGAGGTTAATCTTTAGCCCCAGGTTGGCAAATAACTGAGGGCTGTTCTTTAGTAGATTCGCCTGCAGGACATTTTGGGTAAGATATCCGAATTCTCGGTCGCCGAGTTTCTTCACGTCGTTGTAGATGCTCGTATCCGTCTTCGCGCCTGGAAGCACGACAAAAACGAATTGGGGGTTCAATGCCTGCATAGATTTAAACACGGGCCTGATCGCATCTGCGGCCGAATATCGCACAGTTATTTGATTGTTCTCGCATTTTAAAGGTCCACCTGAGATTTGGATGCCCTGGGTTCGTAGGAATGCTATCCAATTTTTCATGCTCTGTTCGACTTCGGCATGTCTCTGGTGGGCTCTGTGTCCACGATCAACGGAGATCCAAAACCATCGTTCAATTGGCTTGCCGGATTTAATGACGCGAACACTTTCCATGTTCCACTCGCCCTCGTTTACACTGACGAATTTTAGCTTGTTCAATGCTTTGCCGTCTTGGTAAACAACGGCGGGTGGAGGAAGTTCACGCCCTTGGACTGTAAGTAGTGTCTTCCCTACTTGTATACCAAAGCGGCTGAGGAAAGCGGCGTCGTCTAGGCCTAGAACTTCGCGTCCATATGTCGATATCGATTTAGCGTTGGCGAATGGCGACCGACAGGAAAAGTTGATCATTCCTCGGGTCTCGTCCGGCGTTGTCTTCCGTCGCACCGGTTGTCCGTCCAAGACTTCGACGAATTCGGCAGGCATATAAACTGGTTTCAGCTTGGTGCCAACGTTGACCACAGGGAATTCAAGATTGACAGTGTGTCCGTATCCTAAAAATAAGTTAACACTATATTTCGTACAAAGATTGGCTCGCTTACTTTTCTTGTAATACTCCTCAACGGTGCAGTATGAATTGCTTCGAAGACCGGCGGGAGCTGGTGCTCTGAGGAAGAACTGGACATTTCTTGCGCTAGCCCAGTTTTCTTTTACCTTCGGTCCCTCTGAACCGGTTCCTTTGCCAGTTCCGTCTCGGGTTTGAGCAAGACCGCATATGGTCTTCTGTATGTAACGGGTCTTCTTAGGGTCTTTATCATCAGATAACACCTTACATTTACACCTCAGTTTCGATGATAAGACCTTATGCAAAGATTCATAGTCGGCCCGAAACATGCGCACCAAATCCGAAACGAGGCCCTTGGGTCGAAAAACTCCATGGGAGACATTAGCATTCAGAATGATCCGCCCGGTCGATGGACGAGCACTCTGGAAATATCCTCGGATGATCCTGTTGTATTCCGGCCAGTTTAGGTCATGCTTTTCGTCTTGGGGTGCCTCTAACGGAAAGTATCGGCTGCGACCTAGTGCTGCCGCGGCTGGATTGCTCCGGGCGTGGAAGCCGGTAATGATGCTGATAGCGTCAATCGCATCTTCGAACTTGGGAAACGAAGTGCTGCCCGCAGGATCACGCATGGTCTTCAGATAATTTAGCAAGCCGGGTAAATCAACTGTGGTCGGTCCATTAAATGTGACTTGATATTCGTCATCCTTGCCCTCATCACGGTACTGAACCGTGACAACCTTGTTATCTGGTAACTTGAGCGGCTCGAGCGTGATAACTTGATCCTTGAATTCCGTTGCGAAGGGCACGCCCTTCACAACTTGATCAAGTGCTGACTTTAAAATGCTGTGAAGTTTTCTGCCTCTAGGACCATCATTCTTTTTCTTGTCATTAGAATCCTTGCCCTTCTGTTGAGATTTACGGCCCTTGTCTTCGCTCTCGGCCTTGGGCTTCTTATCGATTCTTTTAACGATTAGAGAATACTTCAATAGCGCGACTTTAGCGGATATGTCGAGCTTGAAGTAATTTGTCCAAAGTGTGACGCTGTTGCCTTGGGTACCGAATGCTGGCCGACGGGGGAACCAATTAACTGCGGTATCCTGGTCGCCAGATAATTTAACCTGTCCCATCTTGGTGCTGAGGACATCAGCACCCTTTGCTCGGAGAAGATCGTCCTCGAGCTTCGTGATAGCAGGATCTGGCCGTGGAATGGAACCGGGACTAAGAGAAATGTTAGTATGAACGAAATGATGTATTGCTTTCGGAGGAGACAAACTTGAAAACTATGCCCTCGCCGGCAAATTTATCGGGCCTGCCTCCTCGTCCACGGCCTGATGGTCCACCTCTGAAGTCGCCATGGCCACCTCTCGAAGCATTATCGCCGCCCTGGAAGCCGGAGAAGGTGGCGCCGCCCCTTCCTCGGCCTTGACCATCGAAATCGCCTCGGCCGCGGCCACGGCCACGGCCGCCACGGCCACGATCTCCTCCACGACCTCTGCCTTGATATTCACTCATGGTGAGGTGTGTTTACTTGGATTGTCAAGCGAGAGAATCGTGAGTATGCAAGTACAACTGGTGGGAGGCACCGCTGAGGGAAGATATCAGATCTTGAGAAATGTAGGTGATGAAATGAAATGAAAAATTTAGAGCTCTGATCTCAGAACGATAGCAGGTGAGATGAAAGTGCAGGAAGGATATTCTCCGGAAAATGGGAGCTTGTGTCGAAACCAATCGGTGGAGGAATATCGGACGAGCTGTGAGTCGTTCGTTCAATTTTATCCTCAGTTGTGGGGGCGTAGGAGGTAGATATAGCGAGGGCAGATATGTTTCTTTGGTGGTACAGTGTACCGACGCAGGATTGCACCGCAAGTAATTGAGTGAAACGTAGAGGTGCAAACGCGTTGAGGGACGGCGCTTGACAGTTGATATCAGGCACAGGCCGAGGAAGGACCACAAACAGCCGTTGTGCAGGCTTGCCACGAGATTTGTATGATGGGATGGTGATGGCAGACCATAAACTCGATTAGGTTAGACGACCTGGAGTCTTGACGCCTTAGACTGGGATGGTGTGGAGAGCTGATACTGCGCCCAGAGCCTGCCAGGGTGACAAAAACGACAGACAGGTAGGGCTGCGAACTCGCAACATTCACATTCCCATACCAACTCCGAATTCCAAGGGAGAAAGGAAATACGTCATGAATATGTTCCCAAGGAAATATTCCGTGGGGAAAAGATGAAGGCATAAACTAGGAGCTAGATAGGGTAGGAAAGCAAATGGCGTTTTGAAGACCATATAGCTGATTATTAACTACCTGTAAAGAGCTCTAACAGCAGAGCGGAGGTACTTGTTGCCACACACACAGAAACAAAGCAGCCCTTTGTTTTTTTCTTTCTAAGGGTCAGTATCACGCCTGCTTACATGGAGTCCTCAGACGTAATAAGTCAGTCTGGGCGGGTACTTTGTACACCACACGTAAGAGACATGGGTTGCTGTGAGAAAGGAAGGATTCTGCCTAACTTAGGTATTTACACATGGCTACCTTACCTTACCTAGTCTACCCCGCCCTTCTTAGTGTATGAGCTTTGAGGTTCTAATATAAAACAAGACCCCTCGCGGTGACAGCTATTTCATTTACAAGGCATTTTGCTTCTACAACATCGATATCTGGCTATACAGTTCACACGACAACTTTGACAAAAGAAAACTTCTTTATCAACAAAGTGTTCTGCGGTTTCTAACCGATCTCTATGACAAGTGAAGCGACCAGATACCTTGCCTGCCGCCCTGCGAAGACTTACGAGCTCCGGAGCGCGATGACTGCTTACATGATGCCGACCAAGATCAGTACAAAGAGAATCAAGTTGATAGGCTGCAGTTGTTAAAGCAAATACAGTATCATAAACTAACCCCAAAGGGCAATACTTCATTCGGACTTCCTCCTCCTCAGCGTATCGTCACACCGCCTCGTCATAGGCTTAAAGTCATGCCAGCGCCCCGCGATTAGAAAAGATGGCTGTGGTCTGGCTGCTTACAACCACAGAAATAGGTTGGTCTCAAAGCGGCGATATACAGGGACAAACGGACAGCGATGCCGCCATATCAAATTCCCCAATGAGGGACTCACACATGCGGTTCGGTTATGCAGGGTATGACTGGTACCATGAAAAGACCCTGCAAGCTGGCGAGGCATACAACTACACCTCACTGTTTACCTTACCTACGCTACGCTACGTATTACCACAAGGGACCTGCAGCCATGCAAGGAGATCTGCAACCCATGACTTGGCATGGGCAGCAGCTGGTTGGCCAGAAGCCAACACATACCCAGGGTGCACGTCGTCAGACTGTGACATCAACCTCTCCCTCGCCTGGCTACCCATTAGAAATATAGGTACACTAGGTAGACGCCATGTAAATCGGATTACCTCGAGAAATGTGAGTCATACTGGCCGAACAAACCCTTGCTGGTTGAACCATCGGGCTCATGCAGAATGAGTCGAGAATGATATGTAGGTGCCTGCTATGAGCGATCGACTGGTCGCACGATGAAACGGCGCAGACTCGTATTCGGTGAGATGGTAGGTGTTGAACAAAGGGAGGCGCTTGGACTATCGTACCGCCTATATCGGAATTATCGGAGCATCTCTCATCCCATGTGACTACGTCCGTAGAGTAAATAGTGTTTCATACGCCGTAGATGAAGTTTCTGCTAGTCACGTATTGGCGGTGTGGGCACTCTTTGTCTCGATGCTCGTCTCGAGAGCATAATGTTTTTTTCTGGTGGTGACACTGTACTAGATTGAATGGTCCGTTTGTGCTCGGCACGGAATTGCCACCAGGGAAAAGCATACACCCAACTTCGTACTTCGTACCCATGTGAATGAATGCCTGTTACTCACGAAACCAACGATCAGCCAGCACCTAGCGATGATAATACCTAGGTATACGAGAGGGGCCTGAGTATCAAGTGTTAGGTAGTCCACTATATCGGAGGGAGCTTGGGGCCAATAGGCCAATAGGGTGGACGGGAAATCCCGTCCTCTTGTCTCATCAAGATCGCGCCGGGCGCCAAGAGAAGCTACCTCATACGTTAGTTGAGGTTGCAGACAAGTTCCAAGACACACAGGCCCGGTCCCGTATGAGGGTTTCAATTCGGACGGCAAGTCTGGATGGAACCTGGCCACAGTTCCAGGCTGCCGTAACCCTGACGTGGACCGTAGTACTTGAACATGAGATGGCATGTGGCATGCTTTGGATGTTTACAGTAAGTCTGGTTGGAATCCGAGTGAAAATGGAGCCAATGAGCCCCCATCTCGATACCACTGTGAGCACGTGACTGATGTCTGCCAATGATATGGCCTGCTAGCGGTAGCATCAACAAAGAAAGAAAAAAAGGGAAAAGAAAAAGATAAGCAGATACTATTTGGGTAGATACTTAGTGTTGATGGATGGGGAAACCAATGAGGTTTGCTGCTAATAACTGGTTGTTAAGTTGACACATGAAAGAGTCTGGAAATGAGGGGGAAAAAATAGAAAAAAAATCGTTGCTACTCCCAGGAACTGGGAGGCATCGGGAATTGAGCCCGATGCGGGGGTCGAACCCGCAACCTTGAGATTAAGAGTCTCACGCTCTACCGATTGAGCTAACCGGGCGCTTAGCGGAGCTCCCTAACCAACCGGGCAACGCCGGAAGATCCGGAGTCGCTATTGGAAAGGGCGAGCGGTATTAGTGTATATAAGGAAATCATTAATGCAGCCGTACTTTCCTCTGTACAAGACATGGAACTAAGTACCTTTACCTAGGTAAGTTAAACATTTTGGCCCGTCAATTACAGCGCTGTCTAGCAGTTCAACCCACAGTGCCTACAGCTATAGAGAATAGATATCCACCCACGTTCTTACCAAGCGTGGCTTGAATTCCTTTAGGCATACAAAGCACGATGATATTCATTTTGGTTATGGTAACCTCGCGAAACGGGAGGAATGCACCACCATTGTATTGTCTTGTCCACCATGTCAAATCTGACCTAAATAAGTAAGATAGTCGCATCTAGATCACCACTATTTTAATATTATACATGCCCAGCAGTCGCAACCTCCAAGATGTCCCTCTCCAGTCCCCCGACGAGGAGAACCTCGATGCCGGCGTCCTCCAGCTTCCTCCGACTCGAATTCCCACTGACGAAGGTGTCGGGCTCTCGTACGCCGACGTAGACGGTCTTGATACGGTTCCCGATGGCCAGGATCCGGTCGACGCAGGGCGTGTTTCCGCTCAGTCGGTGCGAGCAGGGCTCCACTGTTGTATACAGCGCGACGGCGTCGGGCAGCGCCTCGGCCAGCTGTGTTCCGGCGGTGACGCTATGTTTCTTGGCCAGCTTCTCTATGCAGCATTGCTCGGCGTGTGTGTTTCCCGGGAGCTCTAGCGTGTACCCCGTCGCGAGGACCTCGTTCGTCGTCGCGTCCACCATAACGGCGCCGACGCGATAGTTGGACGGCTTGGGGGGTGATTTGGTTGCGAGAGAGAGTGCGAGTCTCATATACCCCTCATGGTCGCCTGCTGTAACGTCCGGGCTCAGGTCCTCTGTAGGCTCTGACATAGTCAGGGAATGTGCATCGAGGTCTGGGGCGGGAGTTGGTGCTTGAAATATGAATTATCGCAGTAGGTATTTCATTGTGTAGAGCCCTGTACAGTATTTATCGAGTTCATGGTGACCTGCGAAGCTATCTATCTACCTCAGTACATATGGTACCTATCGGCGCACCTCTAGCAGGCACCTTAACCTGCATAGGCTGGTAGCTACTTACTTTGTTGTACCTGCACGAGTTCATGAACCCCGCGGCAACTGCCCCGCGTTGCAGCTTTAAGCTCCCTGACCGACCTAACATAGCAAAACCCACTAAACGCGCGAGGCCCGCTGAACGCGTCCCTCGGCAAGCTCCATACCTGTAAAACACCTCCACATTAGGCCCTCCATTGGAACTGCTGTTCATTTCCACAAACGACAGTCTAGCAACTCCGTTCCAATTTCTCTACCACCCCATCTACGGTCTCAGACGAGTCGACGAATCCAATCATCATGGATCCCTCTGATCACATTCTCGATGGCGAGCCCCCTACCATTGACCCGTACCAAGTTCTCGGGCTGGAGCGCACCGCGACGGCAGACCAGGTGAAGTCGGCTTATCGAAAGCTTGCATTGAAGAACCATCCAGGTGAGTGATATGCTCTCGGGCCACGCGTTTACAACCTGAGTCTCCTCTGACGGGGAACAATTGGCAGACAAGGTACCCGAGAGCGATAAACAGAAAGCGCACGAAACGTTCCAATCGATTGCCTTCGCATACGCCATACTATCCGACCCTACCCGACGCAAGCGCTACGACGAGACCGGCTCGACCTCGGAATCTATTGTCGATTCAGATGGCTTCAGCTGGTCCGACTTCTACCGCCAGCAATTCCGCGACGCGGTGTCGAACGATGCGATCGAGAAGTTTGCGGCGCAGTACAAGGCCTCCGACGAGGAGCGGGATGACGTGCTCGCCGCCTACGAAGAACACGAGGGTGACATGGACGCAATCTATGAAACCGTCATGCTGAGCAACGTGCTGGAAGATGACGAACGCTTCCGCAAGATCATCGACGAAGCCATCGCCAGCAAGGACGTCCCCGCCTTCAAGGCATACACGAAGGAGAGCAAGAAATCCCGGCGGGCGCGTGTCAAGTCGGCCCAGAACGAGGCTACTGAGGCCGAGGAGCACGCTAAGGAGCTGGGCATTCACGACAAAGTCTTCGGTAGCAAGAAAGGGAAGAAGACGGAATCGTCCGAGGACCAGCTAGCTGCACTCATCCGACGCAATCAGCAGGGACGCGAGGGTTTTCTCGATAACCTAGCGGCGAAGTACGGTGGGAAACCTGCGAGCGGCAAGGGCGGAAAGAAGCGTCGCGCGCATGAGAGCGAACCTTCGGAGGAGGCATTCCAAGCCGCCGCGGCCAGGTTGAAGAAAGTGAAAAAGCAATAGGTGTAGTTAGACAATGGCGTTCTGTGTTTGTGGGGTTGAATCTTGAAAGCGGGCATTGGCACTCTGGACGGGACACTTGCGGTTTATTAGTTTCCACATGGCGTTAGGGTTATACCAGGCATGGCATTCGATCCAGATAGGTACCTGGGTATGAGAACAGTTGCACATATATGATGTACATGAGGTCTACCCTACATGTATGCAGTACCTCTAAGAGGTGTATGGGACTAACACACAGGCATGTAGGGACTTTAAGGTTAAGCACTTCTGAGTGGCAGTTATGGCAATGCGATGCGACTGGTTATGGGGCTAGATTGCCCCATTTTTTTGAAGCTGGTCGGGTTTCCTCATGCCGGTCGCGTCCTCGTTCCCTGTCGTCTCGTCGTCTCGTTCTCCTTGTACTTCCTTACTTTTGATTCTACTCCTTTTAAACTGATACTTAGGCCACCTACATCCTACTCAAGTATTCTGCCATGCTCGGCCATCTCAAGACTCAAGACGTAATCCTTCAGAAGTCCTGCTTTTATTAGCCTTCTCGCCTGCAAAATGCGATGACAACTGCTGAAACGCTCGTCTACTATCCGCAATACTGCTTTCACCTATCGCCCACCATCAATAAATGGTGTCCTTTGCGCGCAGCCGACATTGCAGGCCTCTTGGGCAGACCTGGCTTCGAAGGTGAGAGAGGCAATCCTACTCTTTTTAACAGACGGAAAGAAGAAGGAAGCGCCCCGTCTAACCTATTGATGCACAGATATCGGTGTATTATTCTATCTGAACCATCCTATCCAATGGGTGCGAATCACAGGAGTCGTGGTTGCGATTGACGACTACCGCGGCCACCGAGTCTATACCGTTGATGATAGCAGTGGACAGTGCATCGAATGCACTCTGACAACTCCCACAGCCACCAGTGACAAGACGCATCATGGCAGCAACGGCGGAAGCGAAGGTACCAACACCGGCGCACGAATCGCTCCCACGAAAAATGCAACCGTCACTCATACAGCCGATACCAATGCCATAAACAGAGTCCCCAAAATACCGCCCCCCGCAGATGTCGACATAGGCACCGTTCTAGATGTCAAGGGAACTGTGAAACTTTTTCGAGGTCAGAGACAAATCAGCATCTGGAAGCTGACTCGGGTATTATCCACGAATCAAGAAGTGCTCTTCTGGGACAAGATCCGGGACTTCCGCCGTGATGTCCTGAGCAAACCTTGGGTGTTGAAGGACAGAGAGGTGCGCCGGTGCCGGAAGTTGCAGCAAGCCGAAGCCGGCGAGCCTGGAGTGAGGAAGAGGAAGAGGACAACCGCGGGACTGGCTCAAGACGCCGGCGAGGGCAAAGGAGGCAGCGCAGAGAGGAAGTACGTGTCAGGGAGTCGTTCGAGGCCAAATGATAGCCTTGGTGGCACCTCCGCCAAGGTGGTAAGAGTAGAGCATACCACGCGCGTGGAAAGTTCGAGATCGAGGACTGGCAATAGGGATAGATATGATGCGCTAGGATTGTGACCGGCTTGCTTTCAGCGTCGGAGGCGTATCTGATGATGTTTGGAGTTGCATGCAGGCATCGATATTCCAACAACTAATTCACAACGCACCATCATGAACTATGAGAGGCTGTTCCTAACATCAGCTGCAAGCGTTCAGCGCACCGATGATTGAGGTTACCAAGCGTCTCTTTTTGCCTCGAGAGAGGAGAATTAAATGACTGTTTCAGCGCCAGCATATCATTCAGCTAAACCTATCCTCGAACTAGCCCATGTCTTCGTCATGCCAACAGCAACCCACGCTTGTGAGGCCAATATCGTATCTTAGCCGGGCTTTGGGCCACTACATGAGGTGGCTCGCTTCTCAGCTCGCTTCGAGTAGCTGGCCTAAAAGATGCTATGCGCTATATCTGAGGATGAGGGCACCCATCTGATGAAGTGACCACCCGGGGGGGAGGCCACCTGCCTGAAGCTGGATAGGTTGAGAAGTCTCAATCTGCCCAAAACACTTGACACAGCAACCATGGGACTACAGAAACGAAACTACTACATAGACAGCGGATTCACTCTAAAACGTACCTCACTAATCCAAGTGGTCGCTTCCATTTGATATTAGCTCCGTATATCATGGATCTCAGACTTATTTCTTGCGACATGTAGGTTCTATTTAGGTGCCTTTCTCTTAAACATCACCGCAGGTTTCCACAACACGTATCTTCAATCCGTTATCAGACCCTAGATCCCTACGAATTTTATCCTGCGTTGAATATCATTGTCATCATCATACTACTCGACATTTGGTTTCTATTCCTTCTCTTCTCATCTTGTATACGACTACCGTCTTCCTCTCATTCCAGTGTCGTGCTCTAGATCCACGCTCGTTACGTACTAGCCAGAAACCAGGTAGAGAATTTCCGTCCTTATTCAAGACACTTCATTCCACATCCAAGTCGTCAGCTCATGGGCTGAGCTCATGGCTGTGACTTTGGCCAGAACCACTCGACCATCACCCCGTGTACAACACTCATTCCTTGGGATTGACTAGGCCATATGATGTTGTTCTCTATGATTGATTATATAGAAGCCTTCCGGCAGCTTTCCGTGCTTGCCACAACTTGGAGACTCATGTTCTTATCTTCTCACTTCCTATCGACAACTCCAAGACTCCTATTCCACTCGCTTTTTATCGTCAATTCTACCGAGATCTAGTTCGTATAGAACAATATAAACATAATTTGGCGTACCGCTACTTTTCGAATTATCGCGACGCTCTCGGCGATTATATGGATAACTATATCTTCCACTTGACCCCTTCCCCCATTTCAGCTATTTCGTACTGTCACCATGTTGTTACTTTTGATACTAACCCTTTCACAGCCCATAGTTGTTCGATCGATCCCGCTCAAGGCTTTAATTAATCAACGAGCCGAAGTCTCTGATTCAGTAAGTCGGTCGCCGCACAATCGGTACTTAGAAGGACATTTGCCTGTTTCAGCAACAGCAGGCCCTCACCGCGAGGGTTATCAGCCTGTGGGCGTCATCACAATCACAACATCCTCGGCAATCATACAGATACCAGCCCCTGCATCTGATTCCAAACCAAATACAAGCGGATTTGTCGTCCCGAGTCTAGAGACGGGTGGCAGAGCAGGCTCGATTCCTCTCCTGACGAGCCCCATCCCGAGTCCAACGTCACTCCTCGCACCGGGTGAATCTATATATAAAATGTCAAGTGAGCCGACTAAGCCGACTAGCCGCGCCTCGCCCAACATCTTTGGGGCCCCCATTGCGACTACCAAGCCCTCTCCATTATTTGAAGAGCGAAAAGACCATCCAGTACCCCGACTTGGGATAGGGGGCGCTGGCCCTTACGGCACTAACAAATTCTACGCGAGCTTCTTCCTCGGGAATCAAAACTCACCTGCCTACGTACATCCGTATTCCTTAGCATGGTCTAAAGGCCAGGGAGCTACGTCCAGCTGGGGAATGGCGATCTCCCATACGGAGGCAAACCAAAGAGTGTATGGGGAGGTGCAGCCTGAAACAGGAGCCGCGAAATACTATCTGAATCCTATTGGGATACAGTCTTTGTGTCTCTCTGCGTTGGAGCTTGGCTCCAGCACTACGCTCACAACGGACAGTCTGAATTCCCATTCAGCCAATGTCAATCTACATGTTGATCCGAAGGCCAAGCCGCTCATTACTTTCCCTGTCGTGCAAGGTATGGGATTTGTGACAGCGGTGTACAATGGTGGCACACCTTCTATCGAGACTGGTGTTCACTTTAAAACTGTCACAAGATCGGCTAAGGGCCCTCAACCAGGCATCACAAAGTACACCTTGTACCTTGAGGACGGCAAAGTTTGGCATGTATACGGATATTCTGCAAAGGGTGACCCTCTCGACCTGACGGTAACCAGCAGCACCGCGGCCAGAGCCGGGAAACCATTCCATGGGATTGTTCAAGTTTCAAAGGATCCCGGAAGCGCTGAGTCTATAATAGATGCGGCGGCCGGGGCCTATCCCGTGGGGATGGTGCTCTCTGGCACAGCGTCAGGATCCAAAGGAACATACACCTTCACATTCCAGAAGGGCGGCTTACCCCATGTCAAACTGTTGATGTACGCCTTACCACATCACTACGAATCCTTTGACAGTGTGACCGTTAAATCAACATCCACGGTGAAAATGCAGACTACCACCAAGGGCATGGCAAAGGCCGTGATTGCGGACTCCTGGACGATGACAGAGCCGGATATGCCTGTTTCTATGGGCTTTGCCCCCTGGGACCCGGCGAAAGGACCCAAAAGCACATTGTCGGATTCCGCCATTAAGACGATCACCCCTATTGCATTGAAGGAGCTCTCGCAGAATGTGGACCAACAGTCAAACCAAGATTCCATGTACTTTAGTGGGAAGGTATACCATTGCCCAGCCGCCTCCAAAGCTGACGATATGCTAAAACAACTTTTGCTTTATAGGCTCTAGCGAAATTCGCCACAATCTGCTTTACGGCCAACAACTTGCTCAAAAACCCCAAGCTGGCGCAGAGTGGGTTGACCAATCTCAAAGCGGCCTTCAAGCGATTCATTACCAACAAGCAGCAGTTTCCCCTCTACTATGAATGTGAGTGGCTAACCGAGGTCCCAATTCAAGGATGTGTCTAACGTTGTGAAGCTGCTTGGGGCGGAATCGTCTCTTCCGCATCCTACAAGACTGGGAACAATGGTGCTGACTTTGGCAACACGTTCTACAATGATCACCATTTCCATTATGGCTACTTCATCTACGCGGCGGCCATCATAGGATACCTCGACCCCTCTTGGCTAACGCGAGAGAATGTTGACTATATCAACACGATGGTCAGAGACGTATCTAACCCCTCTACGTCTGATAAGTTTTTCCCCGTATCGCGAAACTTCGATTGGTATCACGGTCATAGCTGGGCTCATGGATTATACGAGACTCTTGATGGAAAGGTATGTAGAGGTTTATGGCTTGATGGTGACTACGGCTTACATTAGGGATAGGATCAGGAGTCAAGCTCGGAAGATGCTATGGCAGCCTATGCCATCAAGATGTGGGGAAGGACCATCAAAGACGCGAATATGGAGGCCCGGTACGTCCCATCTTTCTAACTCCCCCCTTTCCTAGACGTGAATTGAGAAGCGCAGGACCACTGCTAACCGGCGAGCCATATAATTAGCGGCAATCTCATGGTGGCGGTCATCGCCCGTTCACTGAACCAGTACTACCTCTTCACGACGCAGAACAGCGTGCAGCCGGAGAACTACATCGGCAACAAAGTGGCCGGCATCCTATTCGAGAACAAGTGCGACCACACGACGTACTTCGGGTCCAACATCGAGTACGTGCAAGGCATCCACATGCTGCCGCTGCTGCCGAGCACCAAGTTCACGCGGCGCACGGATTTTGTCAAGCAGGAGTGGGCGACGTACTTCGACAAGGGACGCGCGGACAAGGTCGAGGGCGGCTGGAAGGGCATCCTCTACGGAAACCTGGCGACCGTCGACCCCAAGGCGGCGTGGACGTTCTTCACCGGCAAGGACTTCGACCCGTCGTGGCTCGACGGGGGGGCCTCACTGACCTGGTACCAGGCCTACGCAGCTGGTGAGTCATTCCTGAAGCCTTCATCCTCTTCTCCTATCTATCGTCTATTTATTCATTATCTACTCGGACCGTTGAAGGAGGACGCTCTTACTAATGCTTTGGAAAGCTTTTATGTGATAGTGCCCTGATTGATTTAGATGCCCGCCGGCGGTTATGGTGTTCATTATTTTAATTCTTCTCCCGGTACATTTTACTTGCTCGCGTTGCTGAGGACGACATATCACGGCTGGGAACGGACGCAACATACGTTGTGGTTTCTTTTTTTTTTAGTACATTGAGCGACTCTCCCTAGGTATTTACCCTACTACCACCCTACTATTGTAGTAGTGTATTCGTGGATTAGATGTATCAAGTCGAGGAGGGAGGGCATTCGACGTCGACACATTGCTGACTCTTCTTTTGTCCTCTACACACACACACACACACACACCTGGAAACTTGAGTAGAATAGAACTTACAAAACAATACCAATACCAACACCTTACCTAATCTAGGGTAATTATTCAACTACCTTATTCATATCCTGTATGAGATGTAAGCAACCTCTGATTGGCCGGTTTTTACTTTGCAGAGAGAATTGTTGCTGTTTGTTGGCTGCATATGGCTTGGCGGGATTCAGGACAGTCCCGATAGTACTTTGTACCGCCTGATTATTTTATCGCCTGTTTTATGCACGACTAGCAACATCATCTCCATTCGTTTTGAATTCTTTCTCTCACGAAGATATTGCATAGCTACCTATACAGTAGAGTAGGAATATACATAGTGTAGTACCTAGGTACCTACATATCAAGATTAAATATGGGAGATGTGAAATCTTCCACGCCCCTTCAGGATAACATGGTTATCGATAGAGCAGGTACACTACTTGATTATCCGTAGCCTAACGCTGTACGTAAGGTATGATGTAACGCGCCTAACTGCGGAAGTGCAAAAATCTTGGTATGACTTGCCAAGACTTCCCTGCCGGAGGCCTCCCTTTTTTTTCTGGCTCCCTTAATACCACCAAGTGTACACAGCCACTCTTGGTTCTAATTAGAGCTTGAACTTGACTGGCGGGATGTACAGATTATAGGATGTGATATGTGATATGTATTATGTGCATTTGTGACCGAGGGCTTATAGGTAGTATTTGCATGTTCTAGAGATTACTTAAGTTAAGGCACCTTATCTTCTATTACATCGTGCGTGGCGGTTAGGTGGGACTAATTCATTGATTGCAGCTTTTATCCACGCGACTTTGACGCTGAATCGTGTACGGCAAGGTACAGTATCTCGCGCAGTGTACACTACCGGAGACCTGGATCAGTTGGGGGCCCGAGCTTAAGCTACCCTAAGCTCCTGCCAAGATGGCTTGACTGATGTTAAGTAGGTACCTAGCACTTAGGGAGGTAGGTACCTAACTTTATACCTCCATGTGTGGTTGGTAGGTACCTTACTGTAGAGAGAAACTCAGTGGACCTTCGGGGTGAGGGGTGTGGGGCCAAGCTTACCGGGAGCTACAGTGCTCCCCCAATGCTACTTTGTACCTAAGTAGGTATCTTAGGTACCTACGTCCTAGCAGCTCGTCTACTTAATGCTTCATGTACGGTTTCGCAAACGTACAACAGGTACAGCCAGCCCGCCCCATCAGCTATAACTTCCCAGGTTGTCATTGTGGAGATGTTGAACGAACCGACATCAGCGCAACCTTGTTTCAGACCTCTGTTTTGCTGGAATGACTCGTTTTCATCATCGATTATCTGAGTAGCTAACATAGGTATCCATGTGTACCTGGAACTCTCGCTTTGCCAATTCGCCAAGTCACCTTACCCAATCCCAGAATTGGCACAGTACCTGACCTGACTGACGTACTTGACTCGGTAATTGCGCTCATTCGAAGTACTAGCTCGGGAGGCGCCAGAAAAACAAACTGCACAAGTCTTGTGTCGTCGACTCAATCAATACAAAGAAAGTCCTCAGCGCCCTTAGCCAATATTATATCTGACGTATCCGGGAGCGCGCAGTCGGTCAGTCACACTCATTCACTCAGCCAAGTCAGCCAAGTCAGCCAGAGCCAGCGTCTCCCTGTCTCCGACTACCTTCTACACACTTCCTTCAGCACGCTGCAGTAACTTGCAGTAACTTGCACTTTGACTCGAAGCTAGACTTCCCCCCCATCCCAGCCTCTTGGCTCGCCAGCTAATTGAAATTGATGTGGTTATCCAATCTCCATTCTCCTATTTCACTTTCGGCTGACGCATCAGCAACCCAAGACTCTAAGCCAGCGAGCAACGCACCCCCCAAGACTCCGGCACCGTCCACTCCAAACCTAAAAGGATTCTCGCCGGGGCGCAGGCAAATCTGCTTTGCCTTTAGGTCTACTTCCGGCAGAGATGGCGACTAGTAAGTACCCGGACAAACATGCAATAATAAGCTTTACTCTTATTCGCGGCACACGTTCAACTTCATATTACTCTTTCCTCTCTCTCTCTCTCGGTCTCTCTTAATCCCAGTCTCCCAGTCTCCCTCTCAGTCGCTGTGCTCCGCGACTATCTTCCCGTTCCGGCCCCGAGTCCTTGAGCCGGCACCTCGTCTCTTTCCCCATCTCTCTCTGCCACCGCTCTTTCGCGCTCCTTGTCCGCGAACATCGGGCCCCCCTAGGTTTCCCCTCGGCCTACCTACTTTTTGGCAGTCCCATATCCCGCCGAGTATGGTGCTGGCCGCTATCACTGCTACACGCTGCATCGCCAATTTCCATTAGCGCGTATCGTATGCTAATCATGAGATGCGATGGATCGTCAAACAGCACTACCGAGCATTCAGAAGAAAGTGCGTAAAGCCGCCACTGCGGGTCTGCTCGCGCAAGGCCACAGCCATGACTATCGAGGAGAGAATGGAGCGCCGGATGAGCAAACGGCTCTTCTAGGTCAAAATGGCAATCATGGCGCAAAAGGTCACAATTCGACGTGGGAATTCTTTCTCAACTCGAAGTATACCCCGGGTTGCGATAACCCAAAACCGTGGGTTAAATATCCCGCACTCGTATGGCACACCGCAAAAGCCACCCTCTTGAGTAGTACGTAGTTTCTCGCTCCCCCCAAGGAAACCCCCCCCAAAAACCCGGACAAGTTGAGGGTCGCGCCACAACATACTAATATAATACATCACGACCAGGTCCTGTCAACATTCTTCTCGTTACTGTGCCAATCGGCATCATCGCAGGAATTCAACATTGGGACCCTGTTGCTGTTTTTACCATTAACTTTTTTGCTATTATTCCACTGGCCGCCGTGCTTTCGTTCGCCACGGAACAAATATCGGCAAAGTTGGGAGAGGCCCTGGGGGGTCTTCTCAACGCCACCTTTGGAAATGCGGTTGAATTAATCGTGCGTTGACTCCCCCGATCCCAGTTGACCCACTCACCTGGTTTTATTTCGTACCTGCTAATGACGAGTTACCGCAGGTGAGTATTATCGCATTGAGAGACCACCAAATCGAGGTTGTCAAATCATCTATGATCGGCTCTATCCTCTCCAACCTGCTGTTGGTAATGGGGATGTGCTTCTTCTTCGGTGGCATTGTCAACATGAGAGATGAGAACAACCAAGGAATGGAGCAGTCGTTTGCCTCGATTACCGCTCAAACAACAGCCTCTCTCATGACTTTATCAGCCGCGTCTATCATTCTCCCTGGTGCTGTACGAACTTCCATCGCATATTCCGTTGACTAGTTCACACTGACTTGTCATAGCTATTCATGATCGTAAAGAGTAGCCAGAAGGATCAGAAAGATGGGCGGGATATCACGCTTTCGCTTTCCCGCGGCACAGCCATCATCCTTTTACTCATCTACGTTCTTTATCTTTGGTTCCAGCTTCGAACACATCACAACTTGTTCGGCAGTGAGCCTGCCACTATAGAAGACGGGCCAACGCAAACCGAAGATGTAGAAGCGGAGCGACGCGAGAATGGAACAGCGAATGCTGCCACAGCTAGGAACGGGGAGCATAACGGTGAATCCGAAGATGAGGCGGTCATGAGTCCTTGGGCCGCTGCCGGGGTTCTCATAGTAACTACAGTTCTGGTCTCCATTTGCGCCGACTACCTGGTTGAAAGCATCGATTCCCTCGTCGAGCGAGGTGGGATCAGTCGCAGCTTCATTGGTCTCATCCTCATCCCCATCGTTGGCAATGCCGCAGAACACGTCACAGCGGTAGTAGTCGCCATCAAGAACAAGATGGACTTGGTAAGGGACCGCTGTTTCAAACGAGTCTTGAAACCCCCTATACTAACATGATGTGTAGGCTATGGGTGTTGCGATCGGCTCAAGTATTCAAATAGCCATATTTGTCACACCGTTCTTGGTAATCCTGGGCTGGATCATGGATCGCGATATGGATCTGCACTTTGAGACTTGTTCGTATTTCCCTATAGTTCGTTTTACGTTCTACTGACACTATTCTAGTTCAAACGGTTGCCTTTGGATTGTCCGTTTTGGTTGTTATTTACACAGTCCAGGATGGAAAGTCTAACTACCTCGAGGGTGCCATGGTATGTCGTTTCGCCTTCTACAGTTCGAGTTTCTACTTGCTAACCGAAATCAGCTGATGAGTCTCTACGTCATCATCGCAATCGCATTCTTCGTGACGCCGAGCCAATATTTCGATGGCGAAAGCGCAGGTGTTGGAGGAACAGTCATGAAGCTTTTGAGCTCCACATAAGTATTATAACTGCTATACAGCCCTTACGCCTCCCTTTTCTTCTTTTTTTCCGTGATAGATAGGGCCTATTGCGCCCATAACGGTGTCTCATTTATATGAGTATAACCATCAGTAGCATGAAGGGGTGGAGGCCACTGGGCTTGTCCTAGCTGGATCGCCCTTACTGCTCTTGTCGGTCATTGAATAATTTTTGTATGTCTACGTCGCATCTGTATACTACTCTGGTTGTGTTGGTTTTAGAAATGCAAAAGGGTCTGTTCAGGTGTTGGTGTCACTGGCGTAACGGGTCGTGCTGGGGGACAACGCACATGGAATGGCCATGCTACCTTGTAGTCGAGAAAAGACCAAGATGAGAGTAAATTCACGAGTAGTAAAGCTAGCATCAATATGAACCATCTCGTCTTTGGTCCACTTCCTGTGCTTTTCGGTTTCCACGACAGCGAAGGCCGAATACTGAAGTGATGAAGACGGCTAACAGCTTCCAAGGTGGGGTAAAAAATGGTGACGATGTCAGTTGACTGAGATGGCGCGCGGGGTCGCGATCCTGGATTGCGTGGGGCCCCTTTTTTTTTCATCGTCACTAGCATCTATTCGCAGCGCTGGTGTCTCCAAGTTCTCCAAGTCTTATTGCATTTTGTGTCGTCAAGAGGCACGCCTCCTCCCTGCATGTATACCCTGCAAGCTCTACGCAGAGTGCAACATCAATCTCACCTATTACGAACCCTTGCGCAATCTACCTGTAAGCTCCATTCTCCGGGCTGCGCTCAGCTCTCCAGAACCTCGACATTGGAGATACGACGAGCTTTCTTGGATGCCGATACTAACGCGTGTAATCAACGAGCATAGACGTGCGACGACGAACATTCGCGACCATGGCGGCAACAACGGATTTAAAGAACTACAAGTTCAACCACTCGATGTAAAAACTCCCTCCTGCCCTCCGGCTCTACCGGCGAGAATCCATGAGCTAACGAGATCGTGATTTATCATACCGTAGGATTCGAGTCAAGGACCCTAAAGAGTCTGGTACGCACTACCCAGAGAGCTAACCAAGCCTGCTGCTGGTTCATTCTTGTCCGTGATGCACGGCCGGGAGGGAAACGCCCGCTGACGAAAAGCGAATGCGACAGTCAAGTTCTACGAGTTCCTGGGGCTGAGCCTGGTGAAGAAGCTGGAGTTCCCCGAGGCCAAGTTCGACCTGTACTTCCTGGCGTACGACGCGCCATCGGCAGCGTCGCACGGCAACGTCTTCTCGGACCGCGAGGGCGTCATCGAGCTGACGCACAACTACGGGACCGAGAATGACGCGAGCTACACGGTCAGCAACGGCAACGTGGAGCCGCACCGCGGCTTCGGGCACCTCTGCGTCTCGGTCGACCACATCCAGGCGGCGTGTCGGCGGCTCGAGGAGGCCGGGTACCGGTTCCAGAAGAAGCTGACCGACGGCCGCATGAAGAACATCGCCTTCGCGCTCGACCCCGACGGATACTGGGTCGAGATCATCTCGCAGAAGCCCGGCTCGCGGGGCGCGGAGGACCCCGAGGAGGAGGGCGTCACCACGGACCCGAGCACCTACTGCATGGTGCGTTGCGCCCGTTTCATCCCCAAGGAACGTAGAAGAATCCGCTAACATTTCCCTCTCCCTCGCGCAGAACCACACGATGATCCGCGTCAAGGACGCCGAGAAGTCGCTCAAGTTCTACCAGGAGGTGCTGGGCATGACGCTGTTCCGGACCCACGAGGCCGCGGCGGCCGGCTTCAGCCTGTACTTCCTGGGCTACCCCGGCCCCGAGGGCGTGCCGGCGGACGGGTTCACGGCGCGCAAGGAGGGCCTGCTGGAGCTCACGTGGAACTACGGCACCGAGAAGGACGCCGAGTTCAAGTACCACAATGGCAACGAGGACCCGCGGGGCTTTGGGCATATCTGTGAGTCACCCACCCATCTGGCCCGATCCGTTCTGTTCTGTTCTGTTCTCTCTCTCTCTCTCTCCCTGCCTCCCCTCTTCCTGTCATCATTCCGCCGAGAACGGAAAAAAAAAACCCCGAAGGAATGCTGACGTGGGCGGGGGTTTTTCCGCAGGCGTCTCCGTCGACAACCTCGACGCCGCGTGCGCGCGCTTCGAGACCCTCGGCACGGACTGGAAGAAGAGGCTCACCGACGGCCGGATGCGGGACGTCGCGTTCCTGCTGGACCCCGACGGATACTGGGTCGAGATCGTGCAGAACGAGAGGTTTACCGGCAAGGAGACTTTCTAAAAAGGAAGTCAAAGAGAAGGGGGTAGAAAAAAAGAAAGAGAAAAAGATTTTAAAAAGGGGGGTTTCGAGGAAATTGATGGATGGATGGGTGGGTGGCATGGGATGGGCGTCATGGGCGAGCGAGCGAGCTTGGAGAGAGGATGGTTGCACGTGGGTTTTGTGTTAACGGATGTGTAGCTTAATTGTGTTAGTGATGAGACTTCTATTTCTCCCATTTTTGCGCGTCTCTACTCTCGCAACGCATCACTCCACGCATGTATGCAGGTAGGCGTGACTTGGCTGGCCTGCATGCTTCCTGAACCTAATGTGGTAGCCGGGGAACAGTAAGTATGCAGCAGGGGTCTCGGTCTTGCTGGGGTGTATATTCCTTTCATGATATGTTAGCTTAACTTCCATCGTAACAGAAGAGTCTCATTATCGATTACTCGGCAATTTTCTCTAGAATCGGTTCTCATCTCTTGCTGTTCGAATGCCGTCGGTAATTTGCCTCGATCTTGTAAACCGGTAACCGACCGCCGATCTCCTTTGGGTCTCTCCCCATACCCCAAGATTTCCATGCAGGTCGGGAGCATCTGGCCCGCCTGGCGAACCTGGAGACGCATGCGTTCCACTCCGGCGGGAGAAATGCAACGTGGGATCGCATTCAACTACCTCCGAGGTTGGAAATCAGATAACTTGAGCTTACTATGAGTTTGACCCTCGTCCGGTTAGGACGCAATTAAGAATACGCACGCGAGAAGCCGGGATCGGGTGGATTTGTTTATGAGGTCTTTATCGCCTTTTGATCATTGGACTGGAGACTGTACAAACTATTCCTAGAATACATTATAAATTTACATCTCATGGGGCCAAAGCGTGTTCACAGAACAAACGTGAGTCGAGAATCCCCAAGAAATCTCATCTAACTGCCCTTCAAGTGTCAAGCTATTCCCCCTTTATTCATCCTGGCTCTGAATCCTCTCTCGTTCTTCCCTCTCCCTCTCCCTCTCCTTGTGTCTAAAGAAGAGCAAGATGCCGACGTCGTAAAGCGCTTTCAGAGAACCGGCTAGCACGAAGGTGGCCCAGTACAGGTTATGATCGACAAGCACGCCAGTGATTATGGGGCCGAGGCTCGAGGCCGTGGTCTTGACTACGTTCAGCGTTCCCATGACCGCCGTCCGTTCCTCTGGTAAGATGATGGTAGCGAGGAACGCAGACCGTGGCGCGGTATCCATTGATGCTGTCGATGCATTGAGTATGCAGAATAAGAGCGCGACATACACATTGTCTGGTACGCCGATTAAGGCGCGGAAGATTTGCGAGGGGAGATGGGTGAGGACCATTGTCTGTTGGTGTTAGTAACAGGTGCATCCATTCGTGGTAGAATATTGAGACAGCGGTCGCGTGTGGAATAATTACCTTGACGTTTCCCAAACGCTTGGCGATAGATGAAGCCACAATCATCGACATGGCAGCGAGAATCTGCGTGACGAAAAATATACTGCCCAGCTTGCCCTTTTCGATATTGAAACGCCATTGGAAGTAGTACGTGATCCAGGACCTAGAGGAGTTAGTGGGCATGGTTTGAGACGCTGGAGGGAACGAGGAGTGTTTCGGTTATTTTCTTACAGTGGATTTACACCCGTTCCAAAGGCGTCGAGGCCAAAGAGGAAACAGAGTGTGGTGACGACCGATACACTATCTTTGCCGATATCAGGAAGAAGCTTTCGCAACCCCTTTTTGTGGTTGACTTCCACAGGTGTCCCCGGTCCATCATCCGGGCCCTCGCCGTTCAAAAGTGGCCTCGTTTCATCTCCTTGCCGCGGGGTTCGGGCTTTCTGGGCTTGTTTCTTCCCAGATTCGACGGAATGGGTTAGGAACAGGGTGAACGAGAGCTTGAGTAGGCCGATAGCAGCATAGATCACGAAAATCGCGCGGTATGAGTACAGCAAATCCCAGTGAAGAACATCTGTAAACAATTGCAACACCCAACCGCATATGATCATACCAAAAGCGGCGCCGGCCAGCCCGAATAGGCTGTACCAGGCATAAATATCACCTCTGTTCTCGGGCACGGTAAGCTGTGCGACGATGCTTTCCTCGATTGCGCGGAAAGGACCAATCTCATTACCACTATATGTGCGCAATCAGTCATCGCTATTCATATTCGATTTAGGCCTGCAGAGCCTCGGTTCACAGCTGGGGCGAAGAAACGGCGCGTGCTTACTTCGGGCTGATAACACCCACGATGGCGGCGGCAAGTAAGATCCAATAGGTGCTGAAAAAGGCAAAGACGACACCGCTGCCGGTCATAAGCAGGGCGCCGAGAGCGAGCGTGGCCTTGCGTCCCAATGCATCGGCGAACAAGGTCAAGAAGAAGCTGATGCAGGTGTCCCCCCATAAAGTGAGCGTCATGAAGAGCCCGATCTCCGTCTTGCGGTTGCCTAGCGCGTCGAGGTAGGCGACGAGAATCAGCGTCGATACGCCGTATCCTAGCATGCGCACGAACCGCTGCGCGCAGAGGAGTTTGACATCGCCAGACGAGTTCCACAAGGAGACGAGCCCAAGCTCAGCGAGCACCCTTTTCGCGACCGGTCTCTTGGTTACAGGCAGAGGCGCCGGTGATGTCGCTGGGTCAGGGGAATCCGTCCGTTCCGACATGGCAGCGGCTACGCGATGATCGACCAGGCCGAAATCTTGGAGAGTTTCATTTATCAAATCGTATCAATTCTGTATCGTGTGCGCTGAAGGACGAGCAAACGAGAGGTCCGCGTCTCTTCCCTCGAAACTTTGGTGGCCAGGCAGACAGATCCGGTCGCTTGGCATCGGCTCGGAGGGGAGAAAGCTCGGACTCCGGCGACATGGGCTCGAGATCTGCGAACCATAGGATGTATCTTAACGATGACTAAACTTGGAAGACCTGCTAGGGCTGAGAGACATAATTCGCATCGCGACGCTCCCAGTTTGGTCTGTTGTGCATCTTGTTAGGCACAACCGCGGTTATTAAGCCCGACTCTCAATTCCATCTAGAGTTATGAATAATATTATTGAAGCTTCAGGTACCGGCGGGTCGAGATAATCCCCCTACGCTAGGTAGCACTAGCGCAACTTGGAGTAGTGGGCTAAGTACTTTGTACCTACTTTGTAGGATCCGGCGCGATTCCAATCGGACCCTATTACAATAATCGCGTCTCGAGTGGAATCGACGCGGGAGGCATACATCCTGGAGCCATCTACCAAGACGTTTCTCAATCGATTCACCACCTTATACAAAGTATACCTGACAATATACTTTTGCAGGCCTACGCCATACCTGGGTTTGAGAAGAATCAATCAACAAGTCCTATTCGCAATCTTAGACTTCGAAATATCAAAGAGGGTTTACTTTCACATTTATTCCGCTCTTGAAAACATTTAATGAAACGCAGAACCAATAACAATATTCCTATAGGGCTGACATGTTTTACCCATCGAAATCGTTACGCTTTCAAGAAAGACTTCACGAATAATTAGATGAGATCAGGAGATGCCGCGGATGCGCTCAACTCCTCTTCCGGCATGCCACGTGAAACTGGCCTCTCTGACCAACGAAGGAGCCACTCTTCAATCTTTTTAACACCCTGTAGGTCTCCTTCCACAGTTTCCATCTTATCCTTGTCAACCCAGCCTTGGGTATAACTACCGCCGAAATCAATGAGATAGGCGTTGCCATCTTTACCAATCAGTACGTTCAAGGGCTTTGCGTCGCCCCAGACCACGCCTGCCGCGTGCAAGCATCGGACAGAGCTACGTATTTGCTCTAACCAGCGAGCCCGCTCCTCATTTGTGCAGTCAGTCCAAGGCGCCAAATCTTCCATAGTGCCTTTATTCTCGATATACGTAAGGAGTAGCCCAACTAAAGTTCCGTGAGGCGAATCATCATCGTCGACTTCCTCTTCGTCGCTATCGAGATGGTAGTGCTGCAAGACATCGTTCGAATGGTCGATAACTAGACCGTGCAGGCGACAGATGTATGCATCCTGAAGCAAGGCCGGGGTCTCTTCAGAGGCTTCTAGTATCTTCCCATGCGACCGGAGCTCGTGGTATGCACGATGTCTTATCCAAGGTTTGAAGAAGTATGTGACACTGTCTACATTGACAACGGAAGGAACCATAGATGATGTATGAGCCATCACTTGTGCTTGACGGGATGAGTATACGCTAACTTCTGAGGCAAACGAAGACAGGTGTGGTTGAATGAGACCCATGTATTGACCTGGGCGTACAAAATGTTGCCTGGAAAGCGGGGTCTTTAAACGTGGCTGAATGTGATCCTCTGATACTGCTGCTTCGAGAATGAACGAAGGGGGATATAAATAGCTATGCAGAGATTTCATCGACTCTGTCAATGGACCCGGAGCTAATCGCCTCATGAGTTCTTCAAATGGCCTTCTAAGACGTATCGCCACCTCTAGGGAACGTCCTTCTCTACCATCCTTCTCACACAGGATCGCGTTGTCCTCGCGATGCTGTTCCAAGATAGCATGTGAATCGGCGAGGTTTTTTGCGACGTAGTGGACGTGGAACCAAGCACCATTATGGAGGATAAACAGAGTGATGTCGCCGTCCGGATCATATTCCGCTTGGTTTGTGATGTTTTGGACATAGAATTCCTCCATTGCGGATTGGCTTGAGAGGAATGTTGGTCCTAATGAATGCGGTAAACTATATGTAATATGGGAGATGTATCCAACGTGTTCAGCGAAAACATAGGGTGTGTTGTGATAAGAAGGGATGATTATTAAATCTAACGTTTGGCAGCAACGCCTATTTAATGATGCTAAGTAAAGGAAAGGCTCCTAGCCGTGGCCCGCCACTGATACGTGTTTGCTCGAGCCTGGTTGTCAGATCACAAGTGCGAGGGGTCATGTCGTATGACATCCCTAGACTTGGTAACACATGACTCATGCAGACCTTCCGTGCAGATATTACCATAAATTAAGTAATTATTCACATTGTCTATAGTTAATATAAACTCCGGATAGAGGGACTTCGAAAATAGATTTAGCGTGTGCTGCTAATAGAGAAACATATGCTACAAAAACTCTGGGTTAAACAATAGCTACCATCCCTTAGAGACATACGACCACATTGAGAACCCCTCCCTGCTCTGTCCTTCGTGATTTCTCCCTCCCTCAAAATGTCCACTGAAATAGAAATAGCCGCCAGTCAAGCCCTACGTTTCTCTCAAACAACAATCCATACATATCACACAGGACGAAGACATCCGTCTTGCCCGTCTGGCGCCTACACTCTCGAGGGCCACCTCATCCCTTATCAAGTCGAGTGGCTGTAATTCAGACCGGTGACACCCCGTTTGGCATCACTGAAGAAGTTTGATCACCACTACGGAAATATGCTATGCGAAGCTAAAATTTAGTAATTTGTAGAACTCGCGCAACCGAAAGATAACTATTACCTGTTTGGAATGGTACATTCAGTACAGCTTCGGTGAGCACATGGGCAACTGAGGCTTTGCCCAGGCCTAGCCAAGTATCCGCATTGATGGCATACCCAACCGCATTTGCGGAATGCTATGAGACGACATACTAACGTATTAGCGCAATATTCCCTCACTTGAATTGTGGCCGTCGAAAAGCCGGCGCCGGTGCACCGCTGTAGACGGCCTGTGTTCCTATTATGAGCGCCAGCGGCCCTAGCATGCGGGCATTGAGATGCAGAAGCGGGATACCAGTATGGCTCCTGAGCGAGGTGGCCGCAGGCGAGTACTTTTGAAAGTTTTTGGCACATAGTTGAGTGATTGAGTGCCCAGGAAAATTATGCGACGTGAGATGTATGCGATGGTATCGTTTACTAACTTGCAATTAACTTGAAAAAGAATACTGAACCTCCTTTATATAGGGACGTTGAGAGAGAAGGTCTTGAGTCCACCCGTTCCTTGTTCATGGGGAGCTCCGAATTAAGGGGCTATCATCAACTTCGTCACCCACACATACTTCTGCCCAAATAGCGAATGCACCAAGTTTTTTGTTTGTGTTGTTTGTGTCAGTTGAGTGTCTACCGATCATGAAGGTCCCTTCATTCAGGCGAATTCTTTAAGCTATAGATATTAGGTATTGCCTAGACTACCTCCCTTAACGTGATACACTCGTAGAACAATAACACAGCCGAAATCTGTGTACACATGACGTATTCCTACATTACTTTTGTTGACATCGTATGTTATTAGAGCTTACTGTTACACAGTTCTCCCTCAACTTTCACCGGCGGGAATTCTCGTCTTGGACGGCTGATTAGACGGCATGATTCGTCATTTTTAGAGAACAAAGCATGACTCTAAGTGCTATTTAACTTCACACCCTCTTGCATGGAACTAGAACCTGAGGTTGGTTACAATATATACATTTACTAATCTACTTTACAAAAAAGGTACCGGCATATAATAGCATTAGAGACCTATGGGCGGCAACCGAGTTGTCTAGGCAGGCTAGAATCATTGCGAGATAGCCGGCGGGCTCTGATATCCTAGAAGTGTGCGAGAAAGCGGCGATAGTTAGAGGACAGTGAGATAAGAGGAAAGAAGAAAGACAAGAGGCGCGCAAGAGAGACGACAGAACGTTACTGGAAGTCACTAGCGAACAGACTAGAGGCGTTCATGAGGAAGATGAACTCCGACCACCCTTTAAGAGAGCCCGTCTCCTGTCCCCTCCCTCATGGTCTCCACGAGACTGATTGGTAAAAATAAGCCTCTTCATGGTCGGGCACCAAATAGGTCGCCGTTCATTAGCTGCACAGGTGTCGTATTGAAGTAGAGCGATTAGCAGGCCACCTTGTGGCTTGTCTAGAGACCATGGCCTGGCCACAATTAAGGGGGTATTCCTTGATTTCCGTGTTGATTTTCTGTATATTTAGCTGTCCCTTTTGCTTTCGGTATTAATAGCTTCTGTTCAGTCATGGTGGCCTTCAGCTGGTGCTCGCGAGTAGTTTGCTTTCCTTATGCGAATACCTTCAAGTAATCTTTAACTATTCTCTTAGGTCTCTGTAAACTTTGAGATGCCTGGGCTAGGTGTAGGTCTCCAGAGTACGGAAGTGCGTATGGCATCCTCCGTTTTAATATACAGCTGCATGGATTTCTTATGCTAATCCATGTATTAAACAGGTATGAGGGACCGTATATAAAGACTACCCCTTACGGTAGATGCCATGTATATTGGAATTAGGGGGCTGGGAAAGTCGGTAGCTGAGTACTTCGCCCCATACGTATCTGCCATATGATACAGAAGTACTACATTATTTAGTATCCCTTAGACTTATTGTTTAACTGTTCTAATGTATGGTATATCTAAATATATATAATTTTAATAGGTTAGTTATAACTATGCTAAACACTATATTTTTTTAAAAAGTTTTTGCTAAGTTTTTATTTAACATATTGGGATTTTGTAGCAACAAGCAGATATTGATCTAGTTGTAATGTTGAAATTAGCTTTGCAGCGTTATGGTTAGACGGGACAACCTTTTTACTTACAGATTTGCGCCCCAGTGGTTTTCCATGTCCCGATTTCTTCCAGCCGCGACTCCGCAAACTGTCTTCTCATCAGATCGGGAGGATACTTGAATGCTTCATAGCAATCAATTTCGAACCCCAGAGGTAGCTCCAAGTTCAAAGGTTCGCAGCTGACTGTTTTGTTTGCTCGGATGACGAATCGATGCATCAGGGGCTCGTCTTGAAGGATGCCGTGAAAGTCCCAATCTTCGTGCCGGTACCACTCGTGTCCCAAAATGCGGTTGGAATGCATGTGACCATTACGAATAAACCTCTCAAACAGCCCATTAATATCATGGTAGGATTCCCAGAGAGCTTTGATGTCGTTAGTTGCATCCATTGTCAACAGTAGAGCATCCGCATCGCTTTTGAAGGCGCGATTCTTCCATTCCGAGAGCGTTGTTACGGCATCTGTGAAATGATCATTTCCAAAGATCGAACCGAGTGACATGAAGAAGCGGGGGTTTTCGAATGACTGTGCATTCAACCAAGCCAAACCATCTTCGAACGTCCCCCAGAGGCCAAAACACTTGATGTGACTGTACTCTGAACGTCGTAGCATGTCGATACTATTCTCAAGATCATCTCTGGCGAGATCTAATCCGAAGTACCAGAAATCTTTGCCCAGCCGCTCGAGGCTGTCCAGGAGAGGTTTGACTTTTCGTACATCGCTTTCAACTGTTAGCAGCGTTTTCCGAAGTCAATCAGTGGTGGTATTCTATCATACCCACACCCTAGGTCCAAGAGAATGGCGTTGGGGGGCACCATGGCAGCAATTTGGTCGCCATTTGCTTCCAAAAGCTCTGTCTCGGCGGTGGTTTGGTAATAGGTGGGCAGTTGGTTGATAGCTCGCCATATTTTGAGACCATTCTCATCAGATAGCAGTGCGGATGGGAGAAGTCGCTGAGGGACATGATTGGGGCGGTATTCTCCCTCAGTCCACAACAGCTTCCTATTAAGCAATGATGTTAAGGTCTTGGCCATTCCCACCTTTCCGCCACAAACATCGATGACACTTCCAGCAGCGGGCAGTCGAAGCTCAAGGGCCCCGACGCATCCAGCGTTTGCGCCGTCATAAAACTCCGTGCTAGTGTGTGCAGGCATGGCTGTCTTAGATAGTCCTCTATTTATCGAAGTGATGATCCATGGGGATATGAAGACTAGTTACTGATTCGGGGCTAAATATATGGGTATGTATAACAAGGGCTTGGATTCAAGGGCTTGGAATTGGGTATTCAATTATGCTATAATTCTCTTTGGTCTTCAAGGTCTGATGGCTTTCCTCCTTCATACCGAAGAGGGATCGCCAGGCCTATTTATCTATAACTTCTGGAATCATAGTTCCCTCTTTGCATCCGGCTAATATTGCCTTTCCTAAAGTTTTCGGATCAATAGAGGGAATGCGCATTCTGCAGTATCAGAATGTCTAATTGGCCCTCGTATCCCTAGGGGAAGCCTCCAGCCTTTCGGCCGTATGTGGAGGTTTCGGCCGCGAGGGTCCTTTGCCGTGTAACAGTATAGTAACAAAATCTAGTCCAGTTGGTCAGAGAGCCGGAAGATGAGGCTCTGCGTAGGAACCTTTACATGTCGAATTCATTAGCATCTCGCAAAAGGAAGGGCGCGTCGAATTGAGTGGGGGGTGGTGAGGACTTGCCTAAACCGATCGATGTGGTCGCATGCAAAATCACGCAGCCGCTGCGAGCGGGCGCTCACGTTGTAGTGGTGGCGGTGATGGCACCACATCCTCCTTCCTTTTTAACACCATGCTCTCTTCTATATCGTCCCTTTACAAACAATTTTATAACCTAACGAAATAGGAAATAAACTGTTATTTTCGAGCTGTGAAATGTATAGCTAAGTATATTATTAGCTTCGAAAGATGGGCTCTTGCGATTCTTAGGGCTGTGGGACTATTATTACGTAGGATTAGACAAGCAGGCTCTGCCAACTACTATAGTTCTAAAATCGAACCGGAATACCAGATTGATATGGCCTGGCCAACGCAGATGCGACATGGGGGTTCTGTATCATGAGATAACTGGTATACAAGGCTGGACCAGGCCGGAATCACCCTATGTGTGATCGGTCTGACCAGTCTGACTTGAAAAGGGGCGAAGCTGAACTCAATACAAAGCCCCTAAGCCCTAGTCCACAATAGAGATGCTGCCCCGCCAGAGCCTGCAGCAGGGCTGAAACATAAACTAATCATTGGAGCTCGCCCAAGTATGGTAGAACTATCATGCATGGGAAGACACCTTCTATGTGAGGGTATCAGTCACGGGTCCTTAGGTCCATCGTTTCTATCCTACCTCCGAACCTGATCCTTGTTGTCCTCCTTGCAGATACGAAGGTCTTATCACTATAGAGACCACCAATAGAATCTAAGTTAGCCAGTTGGGTCTTGAAGCCTCACATTGGAACCAAGGGTAACTGTCCGCCTCGGGTTTTTAGGAATTGCTTTTCTGCTATCTGAACATGAATCCATGCCTGTTTTGGTAGGTGTAGTAGCCTAGAAGGTGCTGCAAACTTGTCATTGGCTTGCTAGCACTTAGAAACGACGATTTCCATCAAAATTATTGCTCTGAAGCCTTTAGCAAGCCTGATTTTTAGAATCGTTTATTATTTTAGAGCAATATTTCTAAATTCCCCAGTAGCACCAATCTACTTACCGTACAGATGAGACTAGAGTTTGATTAATTATGGGGTTGTTGGCAACAACGGAGAATTATAACTTCATGTTCAGATAGGTGCATCCTAGAAAAGTATTTCTCCAAAATTCGAGGTGCCTCCTCTCTTGGCGGAGGCAAGCCCGCTATTTGTTCATTGGATGACCGAGGCCCCATTGGTACGCAGTGCATATCTTCCCAAGCCGATTGTAGTGTACAGCGTGAATCAAATCAAGCTGCGTGCATCGATCTCAATCAGGCATAGCGATACCTTCCGCCCGTCAGCTCTGTCGTCATGGGTCGTCAACTGCTAATCAAACAAACTCAGCGCAGCCTGGCTTTGCGTGCAACATTGTCCGCACTTGGGCCTAGCACCCGCTCCTAAACATGACAACCCGAGAGAAAGGTGGTGACAAGGCTGGATTTGTCGGGGTGCAGGGCACTTGTCAAAATGGTGCTGTCACCACACGAGCGCTCAGATGATACCCCAGGGGGGGAATCATTTATGATTTGGCTATGAGGCGCTGCCTACCGGAAAGCAGAATTCGTCAACCTTACCACAAGCACTTGACTACTCACGAAAGGAAGTCGAGAGATACACTCCACAGTTATGCGCCGCTATCAAAAGTCTACCAAGGGAAGGAGTACTCAGATGCGCCCTGCAGCCCACGCCACAAACCATGACTTGATCAACCTAGCTCCCATAACATGGCTTGATTAATCAAAATAGCCATCGTCGTAATCCAAGCTTGACAAAAAGAAAAGGAATTAACTCTACAAGAAGATGTCTGAAACGCAGCCTTCATTCGCAGTATTCAATAATATCATACCAGACTCAATTCCCCGTAGTTCTCTAGAAACCACCCAACCATATCCTCCCACCAAGCTCTGCGCTCACCCAAGGGCAAGGCGTCGCCGACATTGTCATGAGGAACAGCGTACGGTTGAATATCAATCCAACGCCAAAAGGCCTTTGTTATTTCCCATATCGGGGGTACGCTCTATGAAAGTTACCATTAGATAGGATGGATACCATGGAGACGAAGGTGCCTACCGATCTTCCGGTGGTTCGCGATATGATGGTATCATACCAATTGGTAAATGCAAGTCGGTCCTCATCATGATATGCTACAAGGCTACCTAAGAAAATACAAAAGAATGGGGACTGCGCTGTGAAAAGCTCTCCCTTTGTCGGCATACGACGAACGCATTCGAGCAACACGGATAGGCTATGGGCGACTTTCGGGTGATAACGTGGCATACTGCGGGGCGGTTAGGTATCAATAATATGAATTTATGTATCTTAATTGGACATACCGGTAGAACCTGCAGTATAGGTAAATCTGAGCAGCCTGCACCCATGTCTCACCGGTAAGTTCCGTCACCCTAGCGGCACTGTGGACTAGGCCATCATGGTCTGGGAGACACGCAGCAAGAAGCTGTTCAGTGGTCTCATAACCGAGAGACAGCTCAGAGGTCTGTCGAAAGTTCGTGAGTTCATTCACGATTGCGCTTCCTGCGTACGGAAGAAATGGCGATTCAGGGTCCTATGCGATGAGGATTAGTGCGGGATGCCTCATGAGTCTAACGGTTAAGGGCGGACCTTCATGATGCGAGCCGAAAGTTGGGTAATCTGTGCATAAATGTGGAGGAGCTTTGGAGAAACGCCAGTACCGCCGTAAATTTCTCTGACTTCTGCTTTTGACCCCTCCAGAAGCCATGGATACAGCTTGTCGAAGTCTACAATTTGGAGGTCAGTTACGGGCATGGCGCAAATCTCTACGTAAGCGCACATATTGGCATTGCTTCGTCTGATGCTGGTTGTCTGAACGTTTTCGGGGCGCCAATATCGATACCCTGGATCAGTCGCGTCCAATACTGTCTTACCTGTCCGTGACCCATGGTGCCAACGCGGCTTTTCACTCTTTGGTCGTCTCAACTCCCACTGTACAATCTGTCAATGATATCAGCCTGGCTGAACATAATGCTGCGAAAAGCCAGTAGGTAGCCAGGTCAACTTGCATCATCACACATTAGGAGTTGAATTGATGTCACAACAGCATCTTCCTTGCCGACTTCGTAGATTCTGGGGTCGCTTAAGGCAATGGTCAAGAGCTCACTAGCTCTCTTGTAGTGAAAGTTTGCTCTAATGCGCAACTTATCACTGCGGACATAGTCGAGCAGGTAGCCAGCAGAAAAAGCCAAAGCTGAATGTCGTGCACAATCATCAGCATCAATGACACTGGCGAGGTCCATCCAAGCGTTGCTTTTGGGTAACAAGGTCCGACCTCCACAGATCGCATCCGTATCTAATCAGGTCGTCAGGATATTCTGCCTAGACATGTGAGTTTTGGTGACTTACAGAACCTCAGTAGTTTGCGATCAGTTGCGTCCAACTTTGCGTTACTTCCGTATCCTGGAGGCAGACGCGCAACGTTGTCTGCCTGAATCGCGTCTGACACATGAACATCCCGGTGGTGAACGGCCATATCTTTGATCAGCCTTGCTGTGGTCGGACGGGGCTCTTCGATATCCTTCGGGTGATTTTGCCGTATCACGAACTTGAGGTACCCATTCACGACACCGGGGGATCCAGATGGAAGCGGTTCCCTCAAGGAAACATGCCGCTGAGTTAATGAGATGTCGTTTTCCAGGTAAGGGTTAGCAACCATCTGAAGTGGCGGACGACTACCAAGGGAAGGCGATCGTGGAAGCATCTCGGGGAAATGTTCACGTAGTGTGAAATGTCGTATTAGAATAATGGGACAAGTTTCTGTATGCTTGGCAAGGGATAGTCTATTGCAGGATCGTTTAAATCTATAAAGTAGAAAAAAGAGTTCCTAAAAACTCTCTTATACTTAAATATATAAAGCAGTTGCTTTAGTATAGCTATATTACTATAGTTGCAATATATTTGTAGCTAAAAGTTCTTTTTAAATATATTGCATTATTTTATTACTTTAAAACTTATATTTAAACTAAGTATAACTATTAGTTTAATTATGCTAACTTTATAAGCTATAGCTAATTAAGAAGCTATATTAGCTAATACTTCTTTAAGCTAGTATAATAAAATAAAAAAATAAAAAAAAACTATTTATATTAAAGCTTAAACATTTAGCTTTTATTATATAAAAAACTATTTTAACTTTTATATTAAAAAAGCTTTTATATATGCTATATCTGCTTAGAAATTATATATACGTAGGCTTACTTTTTTAATTTATAAATTTGCTAACGTTTTTTTAGTTATTAAAAATTTGGTAGTATTACTACTAAGTTAGTAATAGCTTTATTAATAGTATATAGTTTAACTTTTATATACTTACTATATAAAACAAAATAAGGTTTAGATTTAATATTTATTAGTAGAAAATTAAACTAAAACTAAAACCTAATAATTTAAAAAGCTATTATTAAAACTAAACTAAAACTAAAACTTAAAACTCTAAAATTTATTAATATTAATAGCTAAATTTTTTTTAAATTATTATATTTAAGTTTAATAAACCTTTTTTTAGTATTTAATTAACCAATAATTTAAAAATTTAACAATTTTTAATTAATAGCTAAAAAGTATAACTTATTTATAAATAAAAGGTTTAAAGTTTTTAAAAATAAGTATAATTATAATTTTTACTAGAAATAGTAAATTTTTAATTATTAATTAGTAATAAATTTATTTATAGTTAACTATTTAATTAAGCAGAATTATAAAAAAGCCTAGCTTTACTTTATTTTTTGCTACTTTTAACTATAACTAAGTTTAAGTAAATTTAAAAACTTTTAGTATTTTATTTTATTTAAAAGTTTAGTAAAACTATTAGCTAAATTATTTTTTAACTTAATATAACATATTTTAATATAGCTTGCTTATATTTTTTATTTAATATAGTAATATATTATATATATATACTTTTTTTACTTTATTATAGCACTATTTTTTAATTATATAAAAGTATTAATATTATTATATAAAAATATAATTAAGCTTTTAAATATAAGCTTTAGCTTTATAAAGAAATTTTTTATTTAGGTTATATTGCTTGCAATTATATTTTTTATAATATATTTACTTTTTATTAAGCTTTTTATAACTACTTTTTATAACTTAAAATACTATAATACTAAATTGCTACTTATAAAAATTATATATTTAGTTATTAATTTAGCATTTTTTTTATTAAATACTAAAATAATATTAATTATAGTAAATAAACTTATACTATTGTACTACTAGTAAAAGTAATTATTGTTTAACTTTTTATAAGTTAAGCAAAAATTAAGCTTTTTATTAAAATATTTTGCAAATTTTTTAACTTTTATAAAATATTTTACTAATAGATTATTTATAAACCTAGCTTAAATTAAAGCTATAAAACTAATATTAAGCTTTATAATTTATGTTAAAAAAGCTAATTTGCTTAAAAAAAAGCATACTTATAAACTTTATCTTTTTTAATTAGTTTATCTTTTTAGCTAACTATATAAGCATTATTTTATATATTTATAAATATTATATACTTTTTTATACTTATTATATCTATAAACTAAAACGCTTTTAATATATATTAAGCTTAATTAAATATAATATTGCTATTGTTAGCGCTTTTTATAATTTTTATGCTTAAAAATCAATTTATAAAGCCAAAATTACTTATAAATACTTTTTTTATAATCTGTTTTACTAGATTTTTTAAATAAGCTAAATTAATAAAAAATATTAAAAAGTTGTTTATATATAAAGCAATAATTGCTTTTAATTCTATATTATAGTAAACTATATTATTTAAAACTAAAAATTTAAAACTAAACTTTTTTAGCATTTTTTTAGCCTTAGTTTACTACTTAAATTTTAATTGCTTAAAGCTATAAAAAGGATTTATTAGTTTAATAATTTTTTTTAATACTTAGTTATATTTTATACTATTTTTTAAAAAAGCTTTAAAATACTTTTTAAATATTTTAAACTGCTTTATAAAAACCCTTTAGTAAAAGTTATTACTTAAATAAGCTATAATAAAGTTAATTTATATTATATATTATTAATAAGCTGTTACTAAAGCTATTAATATTTTTTAAAACGCTATTTTAACTATTATTATAATTATTTTTTTATAATTAATATTATACTGTTATATAAAGCTTTTTATAATAACTTTAGCTTTTAGCTTATTAATAGCGCTTATAAATAAATACTTTCTTTTTAAAACCTATTTAGCGTTTACTAAGTATATAATACTTTTGTTGTTTTTTTAAGTAAATTTAAATAAACTTTTTTTTAAGTTGCTTTTAATTTTAGCAAAAATAAACTTAAGCTATTTTTCCTTATTAAAACTAAAAAATATTTTTTAAAAAGTAAGCTTATTTAATATAAATAGCTTTATATTAAATATCTTTAATAGCTTTTAAAAATAGTTTAAATATAAAATTTCTATTATTTATATTAGCTTAATTGTTTAGCAGTTAAATCTTATGCTTGTAGTTTATATTAAGCTAACTTAATAGTTATAATATTTTTACTTTTTAGAGTTTTTAAAACAGTTTTTATTATTTTTTAATTCTTGCTTTTTTTAGCTTAAAGCTAACTTAAGTATATAAACTATATTAAAATATTTATTAAAAGCTATTAGTATTAACTTAGTATATTATTTAATATTTATATTAAAGTATATTCTTTTAGTAAAAGGTTTAACTTTATATAAACGCTTTTATTTACGCTTATACTTATTATTAAAGAAATCTTTTTTAATAACATTATTATTCTTATTTTTAATCTTTATTTAAACCTTTATATAGCGGTAGCAAAAGCATTTTTATACCTTTTAAAATAGTAATTGCATAATATTACATAAATTAAAAGCCTTAAATATATTACCTAAATACTTATAAAATATTATATAAAGTATATATAATAACTATTTACTATTAATAAGCTATATAATATAGTTAGTTAAGCTTTTATAGCCTAAAAAAACAATATTAATGCTATAGCTTTTAAATTTTTTAGTAGTTATTTATATAAACTTATTAATATATACTATATAATATAATTCTAAGATATATAAGTAACTTAAATCTTATTTATAGCTTTTTTAAAGCTTTATTTTCTTTATAAACTTTTTATAAAAAGTTTAGTCTTTAAAAATAAACTATATTATCCTATTTAGCATATAAATTATAGTTTTAATCCCTTAATATTAAAAGTATAATAGCAGCTTAGCTTAAATAAATAATGCTTTAGCTTTTGTTTATACAAAATTAATAAAGCATTTTATAACTTTATTTTAGTATTAGTTTATAAAGCTTAAAGTAATTAGCTAGATGCTCTTTTTGTTATAGTATTTTTTTAAATTATTTATGCTAAATTTTTTATTTCTGTTAATTTATATAATATATAATTAATAAAAAATAATTTTTTTTAGCTATAAGATCTTTTATTACAATATATAGGCTATACCTTTTAAATAATTTATAATAGTATTATAGGCTTTATTTTTAGTTTTATAGGCCTTAAATTATTAATTTTTGCTATTATTATTTATTAAAAGTATAAAATACTTTTTATTTATAATAAACGTAGGCTTTATGTTGCCAAAATAGTATAAAGTACTAAGGGTAGTACTATAATTAAGTCTGAATACGAAGATGTAGATTTAATGAAGAAGGCCTTAGAAAGGCTCTTTTTATATATAGAGACTTAAGGTTTCTATATCTAATTTATAGTAGGCCTTTTATCTAGGGTCTCTCTATTTATCCGTATTAAGTGCCGCGGCATAAAGAAACGCTATTAACCTTAATAGTATAATATAATAATAGTATATATAAGCAATAGTCTAAAGAAGTTTTAACTTTCTAGAAGTGTTAATCTTTTTATTTCTGACTTTATAGTATAATTGATAATATAAAGTTTTAATTTTTTAACTTTTAACTTTGCGAAAGCGTCTGCGACTGCGTCGTACCAAATTAGCACAATTAGGCATAATATAATTAAGCATACTAATTATAGGTTAACTTTTCTCTCGATTTCAGTATTTCTGTATTAATTTCTTCAAATTATGTAGTTATTACTCCAATTTCTACCAATTGTCCTTATAACTATAGCTTTTCCACTTAACTAAGTAGTTAAATCTATCTTTTTAACGATTAAGTTAATACTTAATTATAAGCTTAACTTTAAAGAAGTTTCCTACTTCTTTTATATTAGGTTAATTATTAAGTATTAAATTAGGCGCAAGTACGTGTTAGTAAAATAGGTTTTTACCTTATTTTCTAAATAATAGATAGGCAATAGATATAACTAGGTAAATGCTAAAAGTTTCAGGTAGGTTAATTTTGTAGGCTAATTGTCCTACTTATTTTTTAACCTTTTATAGTCTAGCTTGTTGCTGCAAGTATTTCTTTAACAGGTTGCTAAATAGATAATATCTTTTATATAGTTTAAGATATACCTTATTGCTGACCTTAAATTCTATAAGCTTATGCTTGCTATTGTAGTACTTTTTAGCCTAAGCTAACGCAAAGTTTATTGCTAGCTTAGCATTTTTGCAAAAGTGTTCGCAGAAAAAGTATAAGTTATTATAGTTAGAAGCAGTATTTACTTTTATAAGTATATTATTAGGTCTACAAAGCCTAAATTTAAAGAGTTGTTTATATATAAACAATTTAATCGCTTTTAAGTAAGTACTATTAAAGTTCTACTAAAGTGCTAGCATTAAGTTAACCTAATTACTCTTAGAGTTAATAAATAGGTAGTATTAGATAGCTATTTTTACTGTCTAATTCTTTTGTTTAAATAAACTATTACTTTAAAAATAATATGCTGTTATTATAAGCAAGCATATTTTAAAGGTTATTTATATACCTTTTTAAAAATTAGAGGTAAATTTCTAGTTTTAATTAAAGATAAAACCTATAAGTACGCCTTAATTATATAATAGCAGTTACTTAGTAAGCGTAGTACCTTAGTTTTTAGCTAAGTACTTTTTATTTCTAGAAATAAGTAGCATATATTTAGAGGTAGTATATATTACTATTATAAATATATTATAATAGCTATAGCCTTTTAATTACTATAAAGTATTAACCGATAATACCTTTAATAGCTTAATAATAAAGTTTATAGCTATAGTTTTTATAGGTTTTATATTTTCTAGTTAAATTAGTTAATAGTTTTTAGAAGGCTTATTTTTCTTGGTAGTATAGGTTTTATATCTATTATAGTGCTTTAAGTATATAGTAACTTTTTTTGTTTTAAAATAAATTAAGTAGTTACTTAATTTTTCTATTATTTGTTATTTTTTAAAGTAGTGCTTGTTATTATATGCTATATTTAGGAATTTGCCTATTTAGCCCTTAAGAATATAAAGTCTATATATTCTTTTATAATCTATATTATATAAAAGTCTATTTTTAATTATAAAAAGATATTTTATGCGCAAAAAATTGTTAATATTTTTATTAATGTTCTAGCAAATTTTTTATAAGATAGCTTTATATTTAAAATCTTTTTAATAATCCGCAATAATTTCAGCTTTTACTTTTAGGTTTATAACGGCTTTAAAAACTTTTTATACAACTTTTGTAGTTTAAATCTAATCTAGAATTAGTTCCTTATTAGATCGTTTAATTTTGCTAGTTTTATTAACTATATTTATAATATTTTTTAATTAATTAAGAGTATTAAGTATAAAGTTTTTTTTTTTTAGTAAATAGTATATTTATAATCTATATTAGGATAAGTAAATAAATATATTAATTAGCTATTTATTTGCTCGATTTGTTAATGCCGTATTTATGTTTATTTAATTAAGAATTCCCTTAGTAGCTAAATAATCTATTAAAACAATAACTAAGTTTTAAGCGGCTTTAACTATAGTGCGCAAGCGCTTATATACTTATACTATATAGGCTACCTTTATTTTAAATAGGCTATATTATATCTTTAGGTTAGATATATAATAGCTAAAAAATATAACTAGTAGTACTTACATACTAGAAATAAAGGTGCTAAGCTTTTACTAATAGCTATTTTTAAAATAAAATATTATTACTTTAAAGCTATATTTTAAAAACATATCTATTTATATAAAAAGTATTTTAGCTAAATTGTAGTAATATAAGATAGTATAGCTACAAATTAAATCTTATACTACTTAAAATAACAATTTCTTAGCCTTAGTTAGCTTATAAATAATACTTCGATAATATGCCTAACGTTTGCTAGAATTGCTATTAATAATACGGCTTTTTTTTTATTTCTTATTTAATAATACTATCTTTTTGTTCTATAGCAGTTTAGCAACCTTGGCATAATAAAGAAATAGTATACGAAAAAACCTACTACTGCTTAAGTATTACTTTAGTACCTTTAATTAATTTAGAAATTTTAGATTTTTAAATATTTTTAATTGCTTAGCTATTATAAATAATCTTAAACTGTTAATACAAAATCTAAGGAATTCTATAGAAGGATAACCAAGAAACAATTTCTTTAGTAATATAATTATTTTACAACTATAAAACAACTTAAAAATGTCTTTTAATTAAGCTAAGTAATTCTTTTTAGTATTAAAAAATATAACAATATTGTTAATAAAAGCTCGACAGTAGTTTTTATGTAGTCTTAGTAGCCTATTTATAAAATGCTGCATATATATTAATAAATTACAAAATCTTATTAAAGCTATAGTTAATTATTCTAGTTCTTTAAGGCTAATAATAGTAAAACAATTACGATAGTTTAAATAAACTCTAAATTAGTAAAAAAAAGAAGTTATATTAATAATACTAATATATTTCTTTTTTTAAAGCGATTTAATAACTTCTAATTATAGAAGCAATAAGTAATTGTTAAAAATAGCTAGCTTATTAAAGGCTTAAAGGTCTACTATAGGTTGTTTAAACTTACCCTTTTTTTATAACTAAACTATAAATATAGAATAAGTAAATAAAAAAGGTTTGTTAACCTATTTTATGCGTTTTTGTTAATATAGTTAATTATATACTATATTAATAGCTTTTTTATTCTTATAACTTAGTAGGTATAAACGACTATTAAGCTTAATTTGTTACTAATTATTAACTAATAGGATTTTTATTTAGTTTTTCTTAAAAATATTAATAATGCCTTAGTTTGTTTAAATTTTTAGGATATTTTTTAATAATTAAAGTAGATTATGCGTTAGAATATTTTCTTTAGTATAAATCGATTGCCTACTTAGTGCAACAATTTTATATTTTTTTAATAACTTCTTAATGTTAAAAAAAGAAAACATTTTTGGAATTTTGGGCTTTTTTTTTTATTAAGAGATAAATCTATTTACAGATATAATTAAGCTATAGATTTTACTATATTATAAATTATATTTATTAATAAGGTTTTATTTAAGGTTTTATAGGTTTTTAAAGTATTAATTATATTATTTATGTTATTTATGCTATATATATTATCTAAAGTTATATTAGTTAAGTAATAAGTATTAGTAGCAAAAGCTTAGAAAATAGGAGTTAAAAGTATTTTTTAATTAATATAGATATTATTAGGTATAGTAAAGTTATTAGCTACTTAGGTATTTGCAGTAGCAGTAGCAGTATTAGTTAATCTAGCGTTAGTACCTGCAACTTAAGATGCTAAAGTTACTACTATTATTATTACTTTAAAATACTTTTGCTAACTTATTTTAGTATAATTTGCGTTTGTATTAGTTTATTTTTAAATAGTGCTAACGTAAGTTTTTTTAAAAATTATAACTAGTTTTATAAATAAGTTAGTTATTACTATTACATATAGTATAATTGATTTTATTAAAGCTGCGATACCGTTTGCATATATAGGCTTAAATGTAAAATCATGGTTAAACGGTAGTAGTTTATATAAAATAAAAGCTTATACTATAATATCTGCCTTTAATATAGTATTTTAAGCAATAGTTACTTTATAAACGTAGAAGTATGCATAAAACTGTAGTTAAAAAGGTATTTTAAATTTTAAAGTACTTATAAAAAAGATTTACTATACTATATAGTTAATTATAGCTTTATAAAGTATAAAGAAACTATTGCTAAAAAGAAGTATAAGTTTAATATTATTATTAAGTATTTATATAAACTTAATAACTTTTATTAATTTAGAAAATCTATATATATTATAGCTTAAAATATAAAAAGTAAAGGTTGCTTATTTTATATATTTAACTTTGCTTTTTCTAATATTTTTAATATATGCTTTTTTAGGTTTAATAGTATGCTTAATACTAGTAAAAAACTTAAGTATAATAAAACTTTGTTTTATTTTAGTGTTAGTATAAATAGTTAAGTTATTTTTATTAAATTTGCTACAAACTATAATTTTAAAATATAAAAATTAATTGTAAATTAAGCTAGCTACTTAATTATTTAGCTTAAGTAGCGCTAGTTTTACTTTAGGTATAATTAGCTTATAATTCTTATTTTTAATGTATTCTTTGTTATAATTGCGTAATAAATATGCTAAATTTTTAAAAGGTTAAAAAAAAAGATTTAAATCTTTAAAAGTTTTATATAACTTAAAGTACTTAAATAATTTAGTATATAATATAAGCAAGGTTCTGCAGTAATTATAGGTATAATATATAGAAAGTATAAAAAAAGTTAATTTAATTTGCTTTACTAGTTATTTGTTATAATAATATATATATTAATTGCGTTTATATATTAAATCAAAAGTTGTTTTATAATACTTATATTTATTACTATAGTTTATAACTACAAAAGCTTTGTTTAAGCTATCTATTAAAGTTATTAAAAACGTGTTTAATAATTTTGCCTTATTTTTAGATGCGTTATTATTTATAAAGTAAGCATAGTTTTTATTACATTTATTGTATTTATTTTTACATTTGTTATAACTATTTCTTTATTTTTAGCTTTTCTATTTCTAATATAGTTCTTTAGACTTATTCTTATTTTTATTTTTATTATTAATATTTTAATAAAATCTACTACTGTTATACTTATTATTATTATACTTATTATTATTTTTAAACTTGTTATAATTTAGCTTAAAATACTTAAAAAACTTAGCTTTTCTATAATTATTATATTTGCGATTTTGCTTTCTAAATTTGTTTAAATATTTATTATAAGTTACCGCTAACAAAAGCAGTTTAACGTAAGTAACTTTAATTATATAATTAGCTAAAGTTATTGTTAAACTAAGCACCTATAAAAAATATTTAATATTTAAGCTTATACTTATCCAAATTATAATTATAACACTATACTAATTGAAATTATTAGCGTTTAATATTTCTATAGCTTAAGTATATCTAAGTTTTTTTTAAATAAACTATATTATAACTGCGTTATTATATGCTATATCTGCTAGCTTAAAACATATAGCATTAAACTTTTTAGTTATAAAAGCAGGTTATATAAAAAATTTCAAAGTTAATTTATTTAATACTGCCGTTAGTTTAATAAAGCGCAATTACTTATAGTAAATTAATATTAGTTTATTGTTTTACTATATTACTGCTAGCTTAGCAAGTAGTATTTAAAATATAGCTAATATTTAATAAGCATTAAGTTTTACTATATTAATATCTTTAAAAAATAAGTTTATATATTTTATAAAGGTATATATATTTATAAAGATAAGTTTGTTCTTTTTTGCAATTATATTTATATTGTCTAAATTATCTTAATTTAAGTTAAATTAACTAATATTAGATCTTTTAAGCTTTTTTATACTGCCTAAATAGCTAAATATATTAGTATTATAATTTAAAGCTTTAAGTATTATACTTTAATAATAACAATTATAAAAAAGGTTATAATAAAGTAGATTATAAAGTAGTTTTTATAAATAGTTATTAGAATTAAAATTACTACCTAAATCTAGTACTTTTAATCTTTATTAAACTAAGTTAGTTAATCTAAAAAGTTTAAGCTTGTTTAACTAGTAAGCAGTTTATGCTATAGTTTATGCTACAGCTACTTATACTTTAGCTTAATCTAACTATTAATAAAACATTAAATGCTTAGTAAGGCCGTCTATATTAAGGGTTGCTATTGTCTGCAGAAATAACTTCTCTATAGTAGCATATACCGCTATATCAAATAGTTAGACGCTAAAACAAACTATTTAAAGATTTGCCAAAAGTAGTTATACTAGCGTATAAGGTGCCAGCAGGTTTATTATACCAACGGCAGATAGGTTAGCCTAAGGCGGTATATACTCTGTAAAATTTAGTACTATCTAAAATAGTAGATTACCTATTAGATAATAATTCCTTGCTTATTAATAATTTTGAAACTATATTAGGGGATATCTTAGTATAGCTAGATTAAACGTAGGCACTATCGCTGTTAATATTAGTATAATTGTTAAAACTTCTAGTTAAGTTGAAGCCGTTAACACTTATTGTACTAGTAGCTAAAAAAGAGATCGTATTTTATTAAACCTATTTTAGAGTAACTTTCTTAAACAAAGTAAAATTCCTTTTAAAAAGCTTAAATATAATTAATTATTATATAATAACTGTTTTTATTATAATAGTTAACGCAATAATTGTTTAAATAAGCGATCTTTTGCTAATATAAATAACTTATTTATTATAAAAGCATTCTAATTAATTATACTACTTATTTAGTTTATTTAACTTTTAATGCTTTTAATTTTGTTTCTTATAATGTTTTAATTCTTAAATATAATATTAAAGTTTTTTTTAATTGTTTTATTTTATTGATTTTGGTTTTATAATTGATACGCTATATAAGTAAAAGTTGCTACATTATTTAAGAACTTTGGCAGCGTTTTTAAAAAAAGAGGTTCTCTAAGTAGAAGTAGCATACTTATTGTTTAAAAATCTTAGATTTGTTGCGCTATTATAGGCTAAAAAAGTGGCAATAAAGGCTGCTTATCTTATAGCTTATGCTTCATTAGCAGAAATAAATCTATTAAAAGAAATCTTATACGTTATAGTTTTAGTATTAAATTCTTAATTAAAAATACTACTTTGCTAAACTTTTACTAAGAGCTTTTATCTACAGCATGCTAGCTTTTATTTATAAAGTTAAACTATGCTAATTAATATAATAAAAAAAATAACACTATATAAGTCTTATAAAAGTATAATGCTTTTATATATATATATAAGGTACTAAGTATACAATATATTAATTATAAGTACTAATTATACCTATACTATATATAGGGCTTATTACTTATTTATTAGCTGTCCTATAAAAAGTTTTTTAGATATAGTATATATAATTTACAAATTAACAAATATTAACTTATATAAAATATAATTATAAGATTAGAAATTATATATTGTTAAAGAAGCTAACGCAATAATAAGTACGTAGTATAAGCCAAAGTTTAAAAAAACATTAACTAATAATACCGTAAACGTTAACTAAGTCAAATATAGTAGTGCTAAAAATAGATACGGCTACCTAAGGTATTAATCAGGCTATAATTTATCTAGCTTGGCTTAATTTAGCGTAGATTTATAGATTTAACCGTAAAATCGTTTTAATTAGGAGTATTTTAGTTAGTAAACGTTAAAACAAGTACTTTGTTAAAAAAGCCTGTACTGCTTAATAAATTAACAATATTAATACTTTTGTTAAAAAAACCTAGCAACAATATCGGTTAAAAAATAACAAAAGTATTATATACCTTTGTTAAAAAAGCTTAGCATACGATACTACCGCTAGAAAAAAGAACTAAAGGTATAAAGTTTATAAGTTTTACTGCACTATTTAGTATGAAGTACTAAAGATAGTGCTATAATTAAGTCTAAATATAAAAATATAGATTTAATAAAAGAAGCTTTAGAAAAGCTCTTTTTATATATGAAAACTTAAGGTCTCTATATCTAATTTATAGTAGGCCCTTTATCTAGGGTCTCTTTATTTATCCGTATTAAAAATCTCTTTAAATAACTTTGCTTAAATAAGCTATCCTTTAGATAAACTCTTAGCTAATAATTTTTTATAATTTAGCTTTATTATAGGCTTAATAAAGCAGGTATTTAACCTTTTTTTTATTTAAATCTATTTTAGTAATTTTTTTAATAATTTATTTAAAGTATTTAGTACTAAAGTAGTATAACTTATAATACTAAAAAATAAGCTTGTTATAAATTTTTTTAGTTATATATATAGTTTTATTAACAGAAAATTTCTTTAATAAGTTTTTTAAGTTATAGAAATTACTAGCTACGCTTAGCTTGTCTCTTTATTAAAGGTTAGCATATTGTATTTAAATCTTAGGCTCTTTTTTACTATATTTCTATAAAAAAAAGCTTTTTCTTTAAATGTTAATATTTGCTAAAGCAGTGCTATTATAGTGCTAAAAGATATACTTATCTAAATAGCTACTACTATAATAAAATTGCTTTTCTAATATAATCTGCAAAAAAAAAGATTTAATAAAAAATATATATTTAATTACAATTTTTATTTTTATTTCTTTAAACAAGCGTAAGCTTTATATAATTATGCTAATTTTTTTAGCTTTTACTAATTTATTACTAATATTAACTATAAAAAAGGCATTATAGTTGCTTAAATTAATAATAGTTTTAGAAAAATAATCTAATTTATTGTTAATAATTTTAATATTAGCTTTAATATTAAACAATAAGTTTAACTTATATTAAGCTATATAATATATTTTTACTATTATATAAGTATATATAGTACTAACTTTAGTAGCTTTATTTTTAAATAAAGCTACTGTTAAATTAGCTGCTACTAGATTATATTTTTTACTAAAAATAATTTAGCGGTTATAATAGGCTTTAAGATCTATAAGATTTATTAATAATATATTAGCTAAATAAAAAAGTCTTTTAAAGCTAAGTAGAAGGCTTTAATTTTTAGGCTTAGTTTTAGTGTTATAGCTTTAGTTTCTGTTTTTATTGCTAGAAGTACTATTAGGCTATTTTTTGTTAGGGCAGTCTTTTTTTAAATAGCTAGGCTTGCTGCATTTTTAGCACTTTAGTTCTTTATTTTTATTTTCTTGCTAATTATTAGGCTTACTTTTATTTTTAAACTTGTTTTTGCTTTTGCTTTTATTTATATTTAAATTAGCAATAGTTTAAAAGGCCGATTTATTGCTAGTATTATTTAATTTGCTTTAATAGCTTTTAAAATTGCTATTAAATTTATTAACAAGCTTTTAAAGCATATATTTTTTTTGCTTTATAATTTTTATAGTAATATTATACTAACTAAAAGCTTTTTTTTTAATAGTAGCTAAAAATAACATTTTTAGCTAATTTTAGCTAAGCTTTTTACTATTTTTTTTATATAGGCATACTAATTTTATCTACTTTAATATAAATATAATAAGATCTTTTTTATTATATATAAAGCCGATAAAGTTGTTTTAAAAGTTTTATTAGTAAATTTAGCTACTTATACTATAAGTTTTTAAAAAAATTTAAAGCATTTTGCTTTCTTTTTTAATCTTTTTAATTAAGTTTATAAAAGCAGCTTTATAAGTATTTATAATAGCTTAAGCTAATATAATTTTACTTTTTAAGCTAATTAAAAACTTTAAAATATAATTAATAACTTTTATAGCTAATAGTAAATTACGTTAGTATATAAGCTAATTTTTAGCTTTTTAAAAATAGTTTTTTTTATTTAAAAAAAACTTTAGCTTATGCTATTTTAGTTTTAAATAAGTAATTTTTTTGCTATAAATTTTCTTATTTTTATAAAACCTATAACGGTAATACCTTTAGCTTTTAAATCTGCAATTAAAGTTTTTTAAATTACTAAAATTAGATAAAAAAAAATAATAAATCTAAATTAAAGTTTAATATAAGCTATAATTGTTATTTAGTTTTACTTAATGCTTTATTTTTACTAGCTAACCTGTTTTTAAAACTAGGCTTTTAAGGCATTTAGAATAGCTTTTAAAATAATTTTTAAAAAAGTTTTCGAAAAAGCTTTCGATATAGCTTTTAAAAAGGCTTTTAAAAAAGCTTTTAAAAAAGCTTTCAAAAAAGCTTTCAAAAGAAATCTCAAAACTATTTTCTAAAATATCTTTTATTTCTTACTAAATAGTTTTACTTTTAAGATAGCAACTTTAGCTTAAAAATAAGCCTAAAAAATCTTTTAACTTTTGTTTTAATTTTAAAGCTAAGCTTTTAAAACAAAAATTTATTAAAAAACTAGCTTTTTATATTAAACTTAAGCCTTTTTAATAATAATTTTTTATAATAAATCTTTATAAAAGTATTACTAAAGCGTTTTTTATATTAGTTAGTTATTAAAGCTACTTGCTACTATAATTTCTTAGTATATTTTTAAGCTTTTTTAGCTTTAATTTTATTAATATTTTAATTATAAAATATTTTAGCATAAATAAGCTTATAATTCTTTTTTGCTATTTAATTAGCATGTTTTACTTTTAGTACTTTAATTTGCTTTTTTATATTATTTTTATATACTGCTTTATTATATTATAACTTTATATTAGTATTATTAAATTATTTAACTTTTTTTATTATAGCATTTAAAATGCTTAAGCTTTTTTTATAATATTAAAAAAGTATTAAGTAATAAAATATAAGCGTTCTTATTTTTAGTTATTTTTTTAAATAAATTATAAATTTAATTAATAGTTTAATACTTATTAAATTATAATTAAAAGCTTTAGGCTGCTTAATTAAACTTTAAAATTAAATATATAATAAAAACTAAATTATAAAACAATTACTAGCTACTATATAAAATATTATATTAAAACAATAAAACAAGTTTTTATATATTTAGCAAAAAATAATTTATTACAAAATTGCTTAAATTTATAAAGTAAAAAAAAAAGTTTTTAAAAACTTTTTTATACTTAAATATATAAAGCAGTTGCTCTAGTATAGCTATATTGCTATAGCTGCAATATATCTGTAGCTAAAGGTTCCTTCTAAATATATTGCACTATTTTACTACTCTGGGACTTGCGCCTAGACTAGGTATAACTACTAGTCCAATCGTGCTGGCTCCACAGGCTGCAGCTAATCAGGAGGCTGCACCAGCTAACACGTAGGATATTTAACTGCTCATCCGAAACAAAGACTGATGATGATTCGATAACATCGTTCTCGCGAGCTATCAGACTAGTCAGCCAACAATCTGGAGAAAGAAGTTCCAAAGGGGTCGACTAGCGTCTTTTCCTAGAGCCTCTAAGTGAGACGTTACTAGCAGAAAGAGAACGCGGCTTTGCAGTCTCCGGTGCAACTGAGAACAACGACATTTCGGCGAGAACATCTTCAGTGAGATATGAGGCCAATTCATCAAACTCAGTGTCAGCGTTGTGCCACGGAAGACGTGTTGCCATGATGTTGAATCGCGGACGGGGGTTCTTTTAACGAGGGAGCTGGTGGGTCGTCGGGATCTTGACAGAACAGTGTCTTGAAGCTAGCAGTGGTGTGGAACTCAGGGTGGAGAGCACATGGGGAAATGCATGGCTTTAATGCAGCGTCTACGGCACACTTCAGGGCAGTATAGGTAGTCCGTATATTTCTTGTATGGAGAAGAACCTGAGCCACGATAGGCTTGCTTACGCGATGAGGCTTTCGGTCGCGATCTCGCAATAAGATAACCCCTCGTAAGCGACTTTGGAAGCCTTTAACTGCCTATCTAAGCAATTACTACAGAACTTAGCTCCCTGCTACCTAGAATCTAGACCCACCTAATGAATCACCCTACCTAGTGAATCATATGCCATAGTAGAACCACTGACTTTAAAACTCTATAACTAAATAGTAAAAATACTTATAGCTATATATTATATATAAATATAAAGCGTAAAAAAGGCTTATTATAACTATATATTTAGTTTATTTAATATTATTATAAGTAGTATTATATTTTTAGTATATTAAATATAGGTATATTAAGTTTTATTAAGTTTAATTTATTTTATAAAGCAAAAAAGCCTTATACTTTTTTTTTATATACTGTAAATATAATACTGGATAAATAGTAATATTAATACGGTTATTTAAATATAGTTTGCAAAAAAAAAAAGCAAAAACAGTAAAAATAGCAGGCTAAAGCTAGGGCGCTTACATTGCCTATAAAAGGTGCTATCGCAAGGTTTAAAGCAAAAAAGTCACGCCGAAACCTTAACAGGAGCTGCGTACACCTAGGCAAAGGTAGATAAAGGAGTTAAAAATCCTATACGGCGAGAAGCTTATCTGTCTTTTTCACCAATTACTCCAACTACTCTAACTACTTTAACTAACTAAAAAATAAGTATATAATAACTAGAAAATATATTTTAAATATTATATTTTTAAAAAATAAAGCAATTAAGCTTAAAAATTATAAATTATATATTTTAATATTAAAATAAAGTTTAAACTTTATATTTTATATATTAGTTTTATATTATAATGTTATATTAAAATAATAAATATATTTTTATATAATTATATAAAGGTTTTTTTAAAACGTTTAAAATTAAAATATTAAATAATTTTTTAATAATTTTTTAATGTTTTAATAAATATAATACTTAATATTAAACATTAAATAACTTTAATTTTAATTTTTATAAATATTAGTAATAAAATACTAAAAAAACTATAATAATAAATTAATTTATTAATAAAGCTTTATTTAAAAGTTTTATAATTAGTATAACTCGTAAAAATAATAATATTAATTATAAAACTAATAAAACTTTTTTTAATTAATATTATAAACTATTTTTCTAATTTATAATAATAAGGAAATAAAGTTTTTTTAATATATTTATAGAAATATAATTTTTTAAGTTTTAAAATTATTATTTTAGTTAAATAATTTAAAATTACTTTAAAAACTAATTTAATATATTTTTAATATAAATAAATAAAGAAACCCTCGATAAAAAGGCTTACTATAGATTAAATAAAGAAACTTTAAGTCTTTGTATATAAAGAAAGCTTTTCGAGTATATTTTTATTAAATCTATATTTTTATATTTAAACTTAATTATAGTACTACTTTTAATACTCCTTACTAATTTTTTAATATTTATTTTATATAATTAAAATAATAAAAGTAATAAATACTTAATTATTAGTTAGTTATTTTATATATAATATTTAATATATATTTTCTTATTATTATATAGCTATTTTATTTTTATTATATCGCTTAATTTTAAAGTATTAATAATAAAATAAATATAGATTTTTTCTTATTTTTAAATATTTAAAGTATTATTTTATAACTATTTTTATTATTTAATTATTAATATATTTTTAATATTATATTTATATTTAATATACTAGAAATATTATACTAGTTATAATAGTATTAAATAAACTAAATATATAGTATATAACTATAAATATTTTTATTATTTAGTTATAAAGTTTTAAAGTTAGTGGTTTTACTATGGCATATGATTTACTAAGTAGGGTGATTTATTAAGTAGGTCTAGATTCTAGATCTTTTGGCATTATTTCATTGCTTTTTACTATTTAGGCTTAAAAGAGAGAATGGTAGGCTGGTAAATTGATTCGCTAATACGTATAGATGAATGGTTCTAGTCACCTAAATAAGGCTAGCGCGCCCTTAGCGAAGGGTATTTAAGGGGCCTCTTTGCCTCGGACGCGTCTGCAGGGCTTTTCCTTGTTACCTTGCTTTTCCACCTTCTACAAAGGAGGTAGTTGTAGCAGTAGTCGGAGGTTTTTTATTCCACCCACCGTTCCGTACGCTTAGTATAGTAGCCGGCTCCGTTTAATATAGCGCACTATATTAGGTATATACCTCCTCTAGGATTCTAAATAGTAGTGCAATACCTTTTACTAAGGGGTAGCCAGGGTTTAATAATTATATATATATACCTAATTTATATATAAAAGTATTTTGCACTTACTATATAAAATTAAGAAAATTTCTAATTAAGCAACCTAGGTTTTATTACTTATATTTTTAAACTTTAGCTACTTTTTAATAAAATTACTTATTATTAGATTTCGTAATTATAACTGCTAATTTAGTTAATTAAAAAGCTATATTAAAATATTATATATATTATTTAAAAGTTTATTAAAAGGCTTATTATAAGTTATTTTAAAGCTTTAATATAAGTTAAATTCTTAGCTATTTTTTTATTTAGTTATTTATAAAGCTACTTTTTCTTAGTATTTTTTAATTACTTTAGTAATTTTTTACTAAATAATTTATAAGCTTTTTAAGCTATAACTTTGCCGAGTATTAAATTTAATATACCTTTTTAAAAATAGCGCTTTTAGTAATACTTTTTATATATTTAAAGGTTTAATAATAAAAGCGCTTTCTTTATAGTAATAGTATAAGCTTTTTTATTTTTTCTAAATAGTTTTACATTTCTTGTAAAATTATCTTTATTTATAAGTTATAAATAGTATTATATAACGTTGTTTACTAACTCGTTTTTAGCTCGCTTATTTTTTATTAGCTAGCTTGCTTATAAAGCTATTAGCTAGCTTTTTTATAAGCTTATTACTTTTTAGGCTTACTATTAGCTAGCTTGCTTATAAAACCTTTATAAAGTAAATATATAGTAGCTTAATATTATTAACTAGTTTTATCGTTAACTAGCTCGCTTATAAAGCCTTTAAAGAATTTAGTAGCTTTTTTTAAATATAGTAGCTTAATGCTATTAGCTAGCTATTAACTAGTTTTACTATTAATTAGCTCGCTTATAAAGCCTTTAAAAATTTAGTAGCTTTTTTTAAATATAGTAGCTTAATGCCGTTAATTAACTATTAACTAGCTTGCTTATAAAATCTTTAAGGAATTTAATAGCTTTTTTTAAATATAGCAGCTTAATGCTAAATTTAATTACTAGTATAACAAGCTTTTTAAAAGTAAGAATATATAGTATGCTATATATTATACCTAAAGTAAATCTATTTTTTTTATATTTACTTTAAAATGCTTAATTAACTTCGAAAAAGCTGTTTTTTTTTATAAATAGCTTATTACTAACCTTTTTATTTTTAGCTTTTTTATTACTTTTTTTACTAAAAGCTTTATCTTTATTACTAGTAGGCTTAGCCGTAAAGTTTTTAAATAAGTAGTTAAATTTACTAATAGTAAGCTCGTTGTTTTTATTTTAGCTAACTAGGTTATTACTAGCTTTACTAGCCGACTTTTTGCTAGCTTTATTAATAAGCTTAGCTGTAAAACTCTTAAATAGGTTAACAAATTTATTAGTAGTAAGCTTATTACTAGCTTTGCTAGCTTAATTATTGCTAGCTTTACTAGTTAACTTCTTGTTAGCTTTTTTATTAGCCGACTTTTTGCTTGCTTTATTAATAAGCTTATTACTAGCTTTATTAGCCTTGCTAGCCTTGCTATTTTTACTAACTAGCTTAATAGTAAATATATTATATATAAATATTAATAAACTTATTACCGCTAATATAACAGCTTTTTAGCAAAAACTTACTATAATAGTTTAAAATAAAAAAGTATTATTAATAATATTAAAGCTATATTTAGTTTATAAGAAGATTGTTTAAATGTTATAGCTTTAGTAGCTGGTGCTTGTGGCAAGGACTACTACTAAGGCTATGATAACTATAGTAAATGTAGCACAAGGGTAACAGGTAGCAGATAGATAGCAGGTGTAAACAAAGGCACATGTTGTAATAGCGGCATTAGCTGCGCGCGATACCTCTCGCGCGGTACCAGTGGCTCACTTGTTTAGGCAGTATCTATATGCAGAATTCTCCTACAAAAGAAAAATTCTACATACAAGAGCTTTGCTCTCATACTTAAATAAAAGATAAATCGATATATAAAGTATTTATTTTACCTATTTATTTATATATAATATCGTATATCTAGTTACTTAATAGTATATATATATATTGAAAATTTTATATAATAGCTTTTTTTTCTTTTTTTTCTTTTCTTTAAATTATTTATTTTATTTTAATATAAGGTATTTAAATTTTTATATTTAGCTATTAGTATTAAAATTTATAATATTAAGCTAGGTAAATCTTTTAAAAAGCTTTTTTTAAGTTAATAATAAGTTTAAATAAAGCTATTTATAGCTTTTTTATAGTTATTTTTATAACTTTATTAAACTATTTGTTTATTTATTTGCTTAAAACTAGGTTTTATATATAATTTCTAGTTATTATTATAATTAAAATATTATAATTATATTTATATTAAAATTTAAACATTTATTATGCTATTTTATTAAGCTTATATATATTATCGTATTATTAATTAATTATTTAATTAGCTTTTATATAAATTAACTTATAACTAAGTTTAATTATTATATATATTTATTTAAAAAGCTTAATAATTTATTTTTAATATTTATTATAATTTTTAATTAATAAGTTATATTAAGTTTAATTTATTTTATAAAGTAAAAAAAGCTTTATACTTTTTTTTATATATTATAAATATAATAATTAATAAGTTATATATTTATTATATAATTAAAAAAAGTAAATCTATTAGCTATTATTATTAAGTTTATTAAATTAGGTATTTTAAAAGCTTTTAGCTTTATAAGCTAAAAAGCGCGTTAAAAGCTTAAAATTAAATATTTTTAAAAGTTTTTAAAATAAGTTATAGCGGTAAAATCTTCGTTTTATAATAAGAAATTATTTAATAAATTAAAAGTAGCTATTATGCTTTAAGCTTTAAATAAAGTTATAATTAGCTTAATTAAAAAAAAATCGCTTAATATAAGCTTTAAGCTTTAAACTTAATCGTAATTAGCTTAATTAAAAAAATATAGCTTTATATAAAGTTATAATAAACTTAATTAGAAAAATAAAAATATATAAAACTTTTAATTATTAAATTTCGTAATTATAGCTGCTAATTTAATTAGTTAAAAAGCTATATTAAAGTATTATATATATTATTTAAGAGTTTATCTAAGAGCTTATTATAGGTTATTTTAGGGCTTTAGTATAAGTTGAATTCTTAGCTATCCTTCTGCTTAGTCACCTATAAAGCCACCTTTTCTTGGTATCTTCCAGCTACCTTAGTAATCCTTTGCTAAGTGGCTCACAGGCTCCTTAGGCTATAACCTCGCCGAGTACCAAATCTGACACTTGCACTAACATTTAGAATCCTGGAGGAGGTGTATAGGTCGGGGGGGTACGTTAGGTTTTGCTTTTATTTGATTTAGAGCCACGGGCAGCTATTTTGAGACCTAGGCCGGGTGGCCGGCTACATACAGCGCACCGACCAAGCCTCAAATTGGAAGCTCATGCTCCCCCCAATATATGCGTTCAACCTACCTCTTTTGTGCAGCCATATTTGAAGTGACTAGATGCCTCAAGAAGTGTGATATAGATAGCAGAGTTCCAATGCGGTGTGCACTGTCCCCGCAGGCCTGTAGTGTAGTCTGTAGAATCACTTACCTAAGTACATACCTACATACATAGTGGTAGGTACCTAGTGTACAAAGAACCAAAGTTCCAATCCTGCTAACCACTAGATGGGTTAATGATGCTGTCACATGACTTACCCTCTATAAGTACTATTCTGTACTGTAGCAAAACCTGCATCAATTCTCCAACTCACTGAAGACGCGGCCTGGGTATAACTTTATAAGTGCCTACAGTACCTGTACCTTGGCATGCAGATAGCCATAAACAGTCTAGTCTAGTTTCTCTGAGACTTATAGTAGTTTTCACTCCCGGTCGCAAATTCCCGCTCTTCTCTCATTCCTCATATGTGCCCACTTCCAACCCATCCTGGCCACATATCGTACGATACTCGTGGGAAATCTTACCCTTGCGTCGCTGTATACAACTATCGTTACCTACGTGTAGGTACCGGGTACCTATCTAGTACCCGATTTACTTGGGTACCTGCCTAATGTACCATTAAAGAGCAGCTAGCAGTACCTATGGACTCCTCCTTTGCAGACCAGCTGGTTCAAGTAGCGCAGCGTCAAGTTGGGAACGACGCCGGCTGGCCAGACGCTATCATTCGCAAGGAGCTTGTTGAGATCAACATGCTTCTTCATGAATTTAGGTCCACAGGGTGTCTTCTCACTGATTTAGGCGAATATTTATGTCGAGCGACTGAGACCACTGCACAATTAGCTCAGCGAGTGGCGAACGGGAATCACATTCATACCTTTGCGCAGCTGAGCGTGAACCAAATAGAGAAGCAAACAGATCTCTCTGAGCTTGATAGTTTAGATGCGATTGCTGCTAAGCACTTAACCTTAAAGTTAAGCCATCACAATTTTTTGAGTGAACGTAACTGATTCATAGGAGCTCTAGGAACATAGCCAAGGCTCTTGACGACGCAAATCAGGAAATCAAACAGATATGGCGTAGACATACAAAGGCTTCACAAAAGTTATCCCGCGGCAAGCCGACTTCCTTTGAGCGATCGATTTCCTCGCCATCTAATACCAACACACCGCGATCGATGTTTGGTTCTCGAGCTGAGAGTCGCGTCGACTATCCATTTCTACCGCCGGTTGACTTCCGGCCCCCATCATCCTTGCATTTCTCAGACCCTCGCGAAACACCTTTGGCCGAACCTGCATCACAAGACTTAATGATCGACAACTTGTTGAGAGAAATAAGCAACCGAGGCAAAGGTTCTTACCGCTGCCCCTATGGGGCAAACTGTGTCAAGGGAGGTGTTTCGGCCCGCGGGACATTAGTGATTTTCGAGAGGAATTCTGCTTTCAGGTACATGACTGATGCTTCGCCCATTCCGGCAATGCCGTCATAACTGACTACAAGTCCAGGGCCCATCTAGAAAAGCATGTGAAGCAATACAAATGCAATATCCCCGGCTGTCCCAATAAGTCTGGCTTCTCACGCCAAGATCTACTTCACCGACACCAGACAAGTGTCATGCATGGTGTGCCGCCTGTATCGCCAGGCTAAGGTGATGGACTACATGTGCAATATCATATGATGGTATTGCCTATATTGCAGGCACCGTGCTTCGTGAATGCGACAAGGCGCCATCCATTCATCCTCTCGCAATGCCATTTTCCACTTTTGACAAATTTACAATTGTCCTTGCTGAAAGCAAGCCACAATATTGCGTCACTAGGTTGGGAGTATGCTCACACCAACTTATTGTGTCACGGAAGTTTTACACTTGTGATACATATCGGTGTACGTGCACATGGAAATCGACAAGCTGCCATGATGAATAAGAATCCCCTTTACATGTTCCGCCCAGCCGTCGAACCAGCACCCAACCTACAAGATTGTGAGAACGGGATAACATCTCTAGCTACTGCACGTGGCAACAACCCTGGATAGAGGATGTTCCCTATGCGAAAAGAGAGGACAATTTGCGAGAGGAGAGGACAACTCGCGAGAGGAGAGGATAATTTGCGAGAGAAGATAATTTGCGAGAAGTATTAGCAAGATAGCTTGATCGAGAGGATTCAAAGGATATATATATTCCTAGATATCTGTCGATGTTGTGAAATAGAAGAGCTATTACGCAACCATCTTGTTTGACAACACAATCCATAGGTTACTTAGCCCATTATTAACAAACTACTCCTCGTTTACAGTCTTGACACTTAAGCTTCCAGCTATGCCTAAAGACGAGAAAACTCCCACAGAGAGAAAGGAACACCGCCGCAAACACAGTTCCCGCGAAACAACAAATAAGAAAATACGCCGGGATCCTTCCAGTCTCACAGAACATGAGACTAAAGACAATCACCAGGGACGTTATCAGTGCGGTCCCGATTTCCAGCTTGAAAGTATACGCAGATGGTATGCGGATGTCGACAATGCTGGCACTCCGTATGAGGGAATTGTACAACGACAAACTCCTGAGACGGCAATGAACCACCATGTCGATGCAACAACAGTAGAGGACACCCCAGTTGTTGGCGGAGCAACAAATAACCCCGTCAATGTTGATCTTTTGTGCATCGGTGCTTGGATTGCCGATGAGGGGTTCACGCAGGGCAGACGGTAGTGGTGAGCACAATCATGCCCTTAACCAAAAATACAGGGCTAATAAGTCATGCCTTAGGAACCCCAAGCCAGGATGCGCAGTTGAATATGTACAGCCCTACTATTCATCCAACCAGTAAGAGATAGAATGGAAGAGATAGATTCTATACCTAGAGTGTATCAAGGTACACGGTTCACGCATCTGGGCACGGGTAGACTATAGGTGGTGTGGGGTAGAGAGGTACTATCTTGCCACGTGGTCCTGACGCTACTACTGTATAGTGAGGCTGTTCCCGCAGTTAAGCCATGCGAAAACCATTAGCGCTGGGCGGAATTGAACTCTCCCTCACAGGTACTAGTACATGGCTCACTACATGTAACTTCTTTCATTATCCCCGCTTTCTCTTTTCACTTTTCTCTTTTCTCTTTTCTCTTTCCTCATCTCTCTTTCCTCTTTCCCCTGCCCCTCCTCCCTCTATAGTGCTGCATCTATTTGGTACTTCCGGTTTCATGGGTTGTTAGGTATTGGTGAGAAGTATTGATATTACTTCGTACAGCTGGTCAGAATGGGTATCTTACTAGACGTAGAAGTAAGAATAAGGGGTCCAATGTTGTTACATTATATGATCATGGGGCTTCCTTCGGGTTCGATGTCTATATGAATGCACATGTCCTGTCAAGTTTCAAGGTTCAAATCCTCTGTACATCATTCAGAAGTGAATATTCATTTCGTCAACATCTTCTCATTCCCGCTCGATGGCCGACTACATCATTGTTGGTGCCGGTGTATTTGGCACTTCTACTGCTTGGCATCTCGCGACCAGTGAACCAAATGCCAAGATTATCCTCATCGACCGCTGCCCATTCCCAGACCCATCAGCAGCCTCGTCTGATCTGAATAAGATCGTCCGTGCCGACTACGCTGACATCTTCTACATGCGTCTCGCTTTAGAGGCCTTGGACGAATGGAACACAAACCCGCAACTTCAGCCCTACTTCCACGAGACTGGCATGCTGTTTGCCGAAGATATTGGCATGGGTACCGCCAGTGTCCATAACTATCGTCGACTTGGGGTTGATCCTGGAGCAGAAATCCTTTCGCAAGAGCAAGCGCTGGCGAAGTTCCCGGTTTTCAACAAGGCCAACTGGACGGGCGTACAAGAACACTATTGGAATCCCCGTAGTGGCTGGGGCGAGACCGACCCAGCACTCAGAGCTGTTATGCAGGCCACACTGGTCGCTGGTGTCACTTACATCCAAAAAGCAGTCGACAAGTTAGTCTTCGACGACAAGGGCGCATGTGTTGGCGTCAAGACAAGCGATGGCAGCGATTTCCAAGCTAAAGCCATCCTTCTCTGCACCGGAGCCTGGACTGCTCGGCTCCTTGCTGACAGTTTGCCTGATAACAACCTTTTCCAGGTAAATGGTCGCATGGTAGCAGCAGCTGCAACCTCATGTATAGTCCGTTGTAACCCAGAATACCTGTCGCTGTACCGAGATGCACCAGTCCACTTTCTCGGTTTGTCCCACACTCACGGTTAGTATTGATCATTGCCCCCATCATGGCCATATTTCCGTTACTGATATTAGAGTCTAGGAGAGAGCATCCCACCAACAGCTGATGGAAAGTTGAAGTTCAACTTTGAAGTCAGCTTCACCAACAATCAGTATCACGAAGCATCGAAGCAGATCATTTCGGAACCCCCTACACGAGAGACCCAATGCTCATGGAGTCAGGATGTGCCAGAGAAGTTAAAACAGAAGGTGAGAACGGTAGTTGATCATGTCTATGGCCATGATGCGCCGGGGCTGGTCATTGAGTCGTATCGGATGTGCTGGTACGTACTCCAGTCTGCAACATTCGTTGAATATACCTAATTTAAAATCATAGGGATGCCGTTACGCCCAACCAAGACTGGATCATAAGCCCCCATCCAGTCTCCCCGGGGTTATACATAGCGGGTGGAGGCTCGTTTCATTCATGGAAATTCTTGCCTATCCTTGGAAAATATGTCACGAAGATGCTGAAGGGTCAGTTATCCCCAGAGGAGGGAGCGAAGTGGGCCTGGGATCGCCAAAATGATGGTGCCGCTTGTGTTATGTACATCCCACAGAACGACCTGGAGGACTTCTCCGATGCGTGAGTAGGTACTCTAGGTAAACAGATCGATTTTCTCTGATGTGAAAAAGTCCTTTGGTTTTAGCTTCTTTTACTACAGTGTAGCTTGATCACATCACGACCTCGCGATCGGTCTCAGATGCCTTTGATTGGAAGACCAATCTGGTTTTTGCCATAACAATACTGTTCTTACAATCAATGAGAATCTGTCCATTAGTTTCAGATACTAACAAGATAGAACCATGTGGCATTGCGATATCCCGGTGATGCATCGTCATTCTTGAAACCAGATCTGTCAGTACCATGACCTTGTCAAAAATTACTCAAAATGTCAAAGCCTTGACACACTCGTGAAGTATACTAAGGCCTCACCACCAATTTCACTGTTTACAAGTAACCGCTGTGTCAGTAATGCAGCTGGAGTCATTTATTTCGTGCATTTAGTCCTTGCAGTCTTCCCTTCCACTCATCAGTAGTTTCTAGCAATCCAGTCCCGAATTCTTGATCATTTACATATTTCTGCCCAAAGGCCCAGCAGCTGTCGAGGCAACGGCTGGAGAGGATCGCATCCAGCAATTGTCTGAAGACTGAGAGTGAGGCCGTATTATGACAACGACCCGGCCGCGTTGCAACACTTCCTTCACAGGATCGTCTGACAGCACAGGACAACAGTTATGACAGGGGGGTTTACGGGTTTTCAGCCTCTCGAGCTTAAATAGCTCCGCAAGTCGCAAATTCGGAGGAACCCGCTCTACCTTCAAATTATCCCCGTGCCTCACTCCTGAACGGCGCTAGATGAGTCCTTTGAAAGGAAGGGTTCGACAGCCGCAACAAAGGGGTTCCCATTAGGGCGCTCGGAGCTCATTTCCGAATAAATATACCTTTCCGTACAGTACTAGACTCGTTGATGATTTGACAGCACTTCTATCACCGATTGCTATTTGTATTGCAAGGGGTAGGAATGAGTGAGTAGGGATCCCGCGCTCTCCTACTTAGGGAAGGGAGAGGGTCTATTTCTATAGACAGCATAATTGTAAAGCGATCAAAGGACCCCCGGAGCTAGTGTTAGGTAGAGTTACCCCTATTTTCTTTTATAACGAGTGGTTAAGAACTCAGAGGTCTTCCTCACAAACAACCGGAACCACTGGACCAACGGCAGGCGCCGAAAAAAACGACATACTTACCAAAGAGCAGCCGGCTATAACTTAAAAGAGGCCTCCTACTATGGCTTATATACCGACTAAGAAGTTAAACGAAGAACGGAGATTTAGTCAGATTATATGGTTACCCAATTAGGATTAAATATAGGGACAATCTTATGAATATCCTAGCGCTAAACTTTTAGACATATATACTGCGAAGTTGACTGCGGAAATATTATAATTAAGACTTTTCCAATATCAATGCGCGAGAAGGCAAATGAGGGAGCGGCACATATTGGGAAAAACCATGGCTTGAGCATATTACAGTCAGTGTTTTCGCCAGCCCTTACACTTGGATTCACAACTCGATCTAACTAATTTGCAGGGCCCTGTACGGCGCCCTTGATTGGGGTACACACACTACAAGTAAGTTGCTCGTTCTTCAACCTATTCCCACGGCAGCTGTTCACCCCTGCCATAGACAAGGTCTAGGAGGACTGTGAAGAGGTTCATCCAATACCTTTTAAAGTCCCGGATGGTCGAATTGGCAAGGATGCCCATCCCCACGCCGACGTGTATCTCAACCACTGCGTCGATATGCTCATGATATTGATCCAAGTGCCCGGATAGTGACTAGTCCATCAGTATCACTAGATCCCACACGTAGAGTATCCTCAACCTGCCATGTAATTGATCGTTAATCATAACTTTTAGACAATAATCCTCAGTCTGATTATGAGGTACTAGGTGCATAATTGGCCAATCACCAATCACCAATCAACAGAGAGTGCATTGATTTTGAGAAGCTAATAGAGTGGCGCAATGCCCACACGATTGACCTGGAGCGATATGAGAAAGGAATGGCAAATATATGGGGTATGGCACAGCCTGCTTGCTATGCTTGAAAATCCTGGATAACTCGTCTAAAGGTGTGATTGTTGGAAAATTGCGATCAGACTGATGGAATAGTGCATTAATCAGCTAAATAGCTTGAAGATCTGGACATTAAAATTAGTCAGTATTACATTGATAATTATTGTGCATAGGAAATATAATAATACCTGTTCCCAATTGTGTATATATACACTTTCAATCTTCTCCTTGTACTTACTCCATTTTTTGGTTCTTTAACTAGTTCGTTATATAATTTGATGCGTTTTATATTCACGTCTGACCCCCCCAGAATTTGCTTTGTCAGGGACTGAGCCCCCCTTTCTCTTCAAGATGGCGGATCTATTCTTTTACTTAGAGGTGATCGTTTGTTACAGATTGAAAAGCTTCGTAGCTTGTGTAAGACGCTGCAACAGGTTCATGATTCAGGTCCAGGAGTCCTCGTCCATACAACGGTATGATATCTTTGGCATTAAGATGAATCAATAAGGCCGGCATATATCACCCGTAAAGCAGCTCGATCGGCCAGCTCGCCACTCTCGGCCTGCCTGTCTCCTACGTACTGATCCAGCAGCCCAAGGGCATGAGAGACTATAGAGAGGCTATCACGCGCTATGTTGTGGATAGATTCATTTGCCGGGCCAGTTCGCGGTCGGAACGTGCTAACGCGCCATCGCACTTCCTCACTAACAAATTGGCCAAGTTTGCTAGAATATTGCTTTACTTGACGAATAACTATGTCCTGTTGAGCTTCAGGTGCTCGAGTGTGCTAAAGCACTTCAACAACGATGTCGGGATGGGGATCGATTCGGGTCGGATAGGACTGCCCCTTGTCTCTCGATTGAGCTAGGCGCTGCATGAACAGGTTAAGAAAAAGGAGCTGCAAATTACAAGTTCATAACGGGGGTAGGTAGATAGGTCCTGCTTACTTCGAGCACCTCGAATTGAGCTTTAATAATTTCTATTCTTTTGTTCTTGATGTCTGCCCATGAACCTGCTTCGTCATCGACGTGTCTCCCGAAGTCGAATGTATCAATGAAAGGTACAAGAGTAGCTCGATTTCGCTTCTTTACTACCGAGAGAGTTTTTATGTCTGGAGCATAAGGGATGTGTGCGTCATGGAGCTGGTGGATATCGCTGAGAATGATGCACCAAGGCGAATGGATGTCCTGTGTGGTCAACTCGGGCAAGGTCGAGTCTCCGGCAAGTTTCCATAGTCGATAGTCGGGATATTCGAGCTCGTATTGGTCACTCCCGCGGTGACAGAGACGCGGGGCTCGACCTGATAAGCGTGGGATCGCCTGCAACTTTTCGAATATAGCTCGCGCACACTCGAGTTCATCGGGATTCAGATCAAGAGATGTCGTTCTTCTTGGTCGCAGGTGCATTATGTTACGACGCGCAGCAGAAAGCTCTGCTAATTTTGATGAGGTAGGTTTGCAGACTCGGTCCGAGTGCATCTTTGGCCTGGGAGTGATTGTTGTTGTTGTTGTAGTCTACGACGCCTAGGCTGGACCATCAGAGTGGTCTCAGCGAGCCTTCCGAAGGGCATATAAGGCATGTCAGGCTAAAGCTATTATATATAAAGTTTCTAAATTTTTTTTATAGCCTTTTTAAACCTAATATTTAACCTTATTTAATAAGTTCTGCTTTTTAAAGCTATTAACTAAAGCTATTTTAATTAAAACTTTTTTTTTTATTAAAAGTTATTTAATATGTTTTTTTTAAATATATTTATATAGTTATAGCTTTTAATTTTATTAATATTAGTAGTTATTATAAAAAAAGAAAAAATAATAATAATATTATTTAATAAAAAAGTTATACCTTTTTTTAAAAAATGTTTTAAACTTATAAAATAATAAACTTTATATTTTTTATAATTTTAAATAAAAAAAGCTATTAATAGTAATTTATTATTATTTAAAAAAAGAATAGCTATTAATTATAAATAAATAATAAATAATTTAAAATATTTAACTTTAAAGTTATTAGCAAAAGTAAATATTGCTATAAAACTTTATAACTTTTATAAAGTTTTTAAAAGCTATAAAATATTATATTAAATTTTAAAAATAAAGTTTTTTTTTTTAATTAATTAAAAAAAAATATTATACCTTTTTTTTTAATAGCTATAATTATTTTATAAAATATTATAGCACTTTTTAATAATAAACTAAATATTTTAGCTTTTTTTTTATTTATAGTTATATAATAGTTTTATATTATTATACTTAAACTTTTAGTAATATTAAGCAAAGTTTTTATATTTTATATATACTGCTAAAAAATATTAAAAGTTTTTATAGCTTAGTTTAAGCTTATTTAAATATTTAATATTATAGTTTAACTTTTATTTTTTATATTTAGTTAAAAGCTTAATTTTTACTATTTTTTAGTAATTATATCTAAATTTTTTTAGTTTATATTATAGTAGCTTTTTTATATTAGCTAATATAAATTTTATATTAAAGTTTTAAAAAACTTTAAAGCTTTTTTTAGCAGCTTTATTAGCTATTTTATTATTTTTAATACTTATATATTTAAAATATTATTTAATTTTAACGTTATATATTTATAATATAATATAAAAGCTATAAAATATTTATTATAATAATAATATTAAATTGTTTTTAAAGCTTTAAATTATAGCAATATTATTTAAATATATTTAAAGTATAAAAGCTTTTTTTAGTAAAACTATAAATAATAAAGCTTTTTTTAGCTTTTATTAAATATTTATAGCTTTAGTATTAAATATTTTAAATAGCTTATATAAGCTAGTATATTTAGTAAATACTAGCATATTACTTTTATAAATTATATAGCTATAGCTTATATTGTTATTAAATTTTAATTTATTAAAATAAATTATTAAATTTTTATTTAAAATTTATAATAATTAGTTTAAAAACTCTGTTTTAGTTTTAACTTTTATTAAATATTTTATAAAATTAGTTATAAAGCTTAATAAATATTTAAATATAATTAGCTTTAGCTTATTAATATTTTAAACTTTTTAAGCTATATATTATAACTTAATAACTATTTTTATTATATAATTAATGTTATATTTTTAAGTAATAATAAAAGTTTTAATATAACGTATTAGTAAGTACTATTTATTAATTATTTATAAATAAAGCATAAACTTTAGCTTAGCTTTTTTTAAAATAAGTTTTACTATAAATATACTAGCGTTTTTATAAAAAGTTATTGTTATAAAGTGAAAAGGTATTTAAGTTAGATATAACGGTTAACTTAGGATTAGTTTTATAATAGGTAGTATATAAAACTAAAGCTTAAAAAAAGAAGAATTTTTTTTAATACTTATACAAATGCGAAATATATTATATATGTATAGCTAGACTTTCTAGTATGCTAAAGTATAATAACTATTCCTTCTTTTAATTTAAAATATCTTTAGCTTAATAAATTAATTAGTATAAGTATTTTATGTAGTCGTATTAATAAAGTTAGTAGTTATAATAGTAGTTACTATATATAAGTTATATTATTTTAATTGTAAAATATTTAAATACCTAAATTATATTTTTAGAGCTGCAATTTTAACTTATGTTATTATAAAATCGGTTATACTATAGGTTTATAAACAATTATAACTAGCTGCCCCGCCTTATAGGTCTTTTTTTCTTTTTTTTTTAAGCTTTTATAAATTTTTTTTTTAAAGTTTTTAACTTTTATTTCTTAAGCTGCTGTTTCTGCTATATTACCCTCTCTTTTTTTTCTTTTTTTAATTATTATTTATATTATTTTTGCTGCTTTTTTTAGTATGCTTTTTTATACTTAAAAGCAAACGCAAAAAGCAAAAAATTGCAAGTTTAAGCAATATAATAAAGCTATAATTATTAAAAGTTTTTTTATATACTATTTCTGCTTTAGCAGGATTTATACTAGCTTTTAGCTATAAAAAGGCCAGCTTTTAATAATTAGTTATACTATAAAAAGCTTAAAGTTTTTTTTTTATAAAAACTATTAAAGCAATTATAATATTTATAAGCTTATATATATTATTTTTTAAGTAATAGGTGTAGTTATAAATAGTAAAAATTAAAGTAGTAAAATAAAAGATAATTTATTTAAAAAAAGGTAGTAAAGCTACTAAGGCTAAAAATCTAGCTATATATATACAGAGCCTTTAGCTTCTTATTTAATCTATAGCTAGTAGTAGGTACTATTACAAAAGGAGTGCTATTTTATTTTATAAAGTAGTACTAAAAACCTTTAAAGTTTTTATTAAAGTATTAAGCAATAAAAAAAAAGCTACTACTTTTAGTAGCTATAGAAATCTAATTTGTTTTTAATCTTTTTTTATTATTAGTATACCTATTAATTTTTCTAATTATAATAGCTTTTTTGTAATCTTTTAACGTTTTATTTCTTAGGCTTAGCTTAAGCCTTATATAAGCGTTTATAATATCGAGATATATTAAAAACCGGTTTTTTTGCAATAAAAGCTATAGCAATAAACGCAGCTGCTATAAGCACTAACTTTTTTAATGCTTTTTTAATTGCAGGCTTTAAACTATATTTTTTCTAGTATATATTAATTAACTTTTTTAAATACTAAAAATAATACTTTATATGCTAACAATTATATTTGTAATTTTAGCTTTACTATTTTATTAAGTAATTAAACTTAGTTTTTTTATAATTAAAATAATGTTAAAAGATACGTTTTACTTTGTAAATTTTGCTTTTGCTTTTGTTTAAATTAAAATATTAGTTAGCTTTAACTAGTTTAAAAAAAAAATAGTATAATAAAAAAGGTTTTTATTACTTTTTATAAGTTATAGTTAAGCTATTAATACTACAAAATATATATATAAGTATTTAAAAAAATCTAATTTGAAAACTAAATTACTTATTTTATACTTAATAATTTATAGTTTAGCTTATTATTATAAATACTTTTTTAGCAGCTTATTAAAAAAATAGTAATTATTATATAAATATAGTAAGACTTTATTTCTAGGCTTAAATTTTAATATATAGTACTTTTTATTATAGTACTATTTAGCTTATACTGCTACAAAGTCTATATATAAGTTAACGTTTTATTTTAAGTAGTTTTATAATATTTAAATATTTTAAATAAGTTAATTTTAAGTTTTAGTTATTATATTTAATAGTTTAAGTAGTTTAAATCTAAATAATTGTTTATAAAATATTAATTATATTGCTTAATTTTTTGCTAAATTTAAATTTTACTATAAAAAAGGTATAACTTTAAACTAATTAAATTTTAAATTAATAAAATTGTAATATTATATTGCAATTTTTACTATTTAGTTTTTGTGTTTTAATAGTCTGTTTTTTTGCGAGTAATAAGCTATAGTTATTAAAAGTTTAGTACTTAAAGCTTTTTATATGCTTTTTTAGAAATTAAATATAAACTTACAATTGCAATTAAAAATTATACCTTTTAGTATACCTTAGTTACTTAATAGTAAATACTTAATAAAAATAGTTATTTATTCTTTAGCAGTATATTTTTTATTTTTAAATAAAAGCAATATATATTTAAACGTAGAATATAAAGCTATTATTATATAATTATAATACTTATAGTAGGCCTTACCTATTAATTGCTATAAAATGCTAATTAATTTAATTAAAAGTAAAAATAAAATAAAGTTAATTATTATAGTTTATATTAACAGAAAGTATATAAGGTATATAAGTTAAAAACTTTTAATAAGCTTTAATTAATCTATTTAGTTAAACTTATAGCTAAAATAGCATTTAATATACTTTTTAATTAATTAGAATTTATAGTAAATTAAGTAGCCTTTAAAGTTACTTATTATATAATTTAAACTAGCATAATACTTTTTATTATATATTACTTTAAATACTTTTTATATTATACTATATAGTATATAAAGCTACTTAGTTTTAGTATATATATTATAAATTAGTTTATTAATAATGCAAAAAAGGTATTTACGTTTAAAAAAAATAATAACGCTTTTATTATTGCTATAAAATTTATTAGCGTTTAACTTATTTAGGATTTTTTTGTACTAAAAATTAGCTTTATAAGTAAACTTAAAATCTTATTTTTAAGTTTTATTTATAATAGCTTTAGCTATATATTTTACGATATTTTAAACGGAATTTAAAACGGCTAGCTTATTTAAGCGCTATAGCTTACTTATATTATTAGTAGTATTTTATATAGTTTTTAGCCGGCTAAATATATTAAAAATATAGTTTAAACGTTTAAAGAAATAGTATATTTATAGTTTATATTAGAACAAGTAAATAAATAAATTAACAAGTTAGTAATTAGCTTAATTAGTTGTAAAAATATTAAGTATAATTTAATTAATAATGCTTTTTATAAAAGAATAATTAGTAAAAATAATAACTTATTACTTATTAAAGTAAATAACTATATAAAGCTTTTTTATAGCTTAAATTAAATATATAACTTCTAATTCTAATAATTTATACCTAATTTTAGTACTAAAAAAGCAATAACTTAGATATATTATAAGCTATATTTTAGTAAATAAAATAGTACTACTAAAAAATTATATATATTTTTCTATAGTATAAAATAATATTACGCTAAATTTTTATTTATATAATTTATTAACTTATAAAAATAAGATTTAATTAAAGTTATAATAGTAAATTGTAGTATTATTATATATTATGTTTTATACTGCTTTAAAAAAGGCTTATTTAGCTAAAGTAAGCTTATAAAACGTTAACTAATAGTAGTACTTTTAATAGCTAAAGTTACTATTAACTACTTTGCCTTCTTATTATTCTTTTATAAATAGTATAATTTTTTGCTTTTATAAAAGCTTTACTAGCTACGCATAATAGGCTAAAAAATTGTATAAAAAACTACTAGTACTTAAATATTATTTAAGTACTTTAAGTAAGTTTAAAAATATTAATTGTTTAAAAACTTATACTTTATAAGCAATAATAGATATATTAAATATATTAATACAAAATTCTAATAATTTAATAAAGAAATACCTAATAAAAGACTTTATAGAAAATATAGCTATATTTTAGGTTTAAAAAAGCTTAAAAATAGTATTAAAGTAGCTAATATGCTTATTAACGCTATTTAAAAAAATAATAATATTATTAATAAATATGCAGTAGTAGTATAAATAACTTTAAAAGAGCTAATCTATATACTATTATATATAAGTAGGCAAATTATAGAATTTTATTAATATAATATTAGATCTTTTAATTTTTTATAAACTAATTACTGTAAACTTATTTTTATAATTAAGATATATTTTAAATTAATAAAAAAAATTAGTTATATTAACTACTATAATATAGCGCTTGTTTAATAAACTGTTAATAATGTTGCACTATAGTAAAAAAGAGTAGTTATTAGAAATTGCTACTTTATTTAGCACTTAAAAATTAATAACTATTTAGCTTTTATTTTTGCTATAAATTTTATACTAAGTAATAAAAATAAAGTAAGTAAAAAAAGTAGCTTTATTAATTTACGCTAAATAATCTTTTTTATAAAAAAGATTATATGTTATATTAAGAACTTTTATATTATAGCAACTAAATAAGTAAAAATATATAGCTAGCTTTACTTTTTATTAATTATTAATAAAAAGAATTTTTAGTTATTTATTTTTTAATATATTTATTTTGTTTTAATTAGTTTATATATTATATAATTAAACAATTTTAGCAAGTTTAATAGCTTTAAAAAAGTATTTAAAGTAAATATATATACCGTTTTTAGTAACAATTTTTAAAAGATTTGCTAGCTTTTTAATACTAAAGTTTATAAAAAGATTTACTATTTTTAGCTTAAAAAGTTTATTTAGTTTTAAAATATAAAAGTTAAAAAATAGCTAATAATTAGCATTTATAATTACATTAAATATAATATTATTAAAAAATATATTTAATAGCTATATATTATTATAAGTATTAAATGTTTTAAGTATAAATATATTTAAAATATATATTAAAGTTATTAAAATATTAATTTTAAATAGCTAAATAGTATTATTAATAAGCTTATTTATATATATAAAATTATTTAAAATACTATTAGTAGCTAATGTTATAATAATTAGTAATATATTAAATTTAGTATTTATAACTACTACTAAGTTAGCAGTAGCTAAAGATTTAAAACTAACAATTTTAGCTAAAAAAGCAGTAAATAAAATAGAAATAAAAGCTAAAATTTTTATAGCTTTTTTTTACAAACTAATATATATACTGCTATTTTAATTTTTATAAATTTAGCTTAGCTTAATACTTTTATATATTTTTACTAAAGTAGCTATATTATTAATTATTAGTACTACTTTAAAAGTATATATATTAATTAAAGTATTTATAGAATTTTTATATATAGCTATAAAATAAAAGTTTTAGTTTTTTAATAAAAGCTTATATTTTATTTAAAAATAAATACTTTTGCTACTTTAAATTATAATATTTTTTTTATTAGTTATTTTTTATATGCATTTAAAACTTTATACTATAATTTTTATTAAAATAGTAAAATTATTAAGTTTTTTAAAAGTAATAATTTTGCTACTATAATTAATTATAAAATTATATAGCTAAAAAAAGTTATTACTAATAAGTATACTAAGTTAAAAGTAGTTTTTAATAACTTATTTTTCCTTTTTATATTTAATAGTAAAAGGTTTTTTATTTTTATTTATATTATAAATATAAAAAATAAAAGTAGCTTATTTAGTAAAAGTAATAAAAGTATTATTTATAGTTATTATAAACTTATTTTTTTAACGGTAATATATTTAAAAGTATTAAAGTATAACTAATTAATTATAGTTTTATTAGTTTTAGAATTAGTATAAACTTTTACGTTTTTAGCTTTTAAGCTAAAGTATATTTTAAAATAAAAGTAAGTATAACTAAAGTATAATATTTTGTTAATCTAATTAGCGCTAAATACTTTAATTATAAGAACTTTTATATTAAAAATCTTGTTTACGCTAGCGTTAGCTTTTTTTTTTAGCTACTTTAAGTACTAAGTAGCTGCTTAATATATCTTTAGATTTATAAATAGTACCTTTTTTAGCTATAATATATTTTTAAAAGTAATAAAATAATAGGTTTTATAAAAATAACTTTTAAATATAATATTTATAAATATATTAAATAAAGTTAATAAAAAAAAGTATATTTAGTACTTTTAATTAAATATTAAGCTTATAATATTTTAAATATAAATAAAAAATAGCTAGCAACTTATACTTGTTATAATATTTATAGTATATAATTATTATATTTAAATAATAAAAAAAGTATTTGTTTTAATATTTAATATTTTTAAGTGCTAAAGCTTCTACGTTAAAAGTTTTATTACTAGCTTTTTTTTTTATAAAGTATATATAGTTATAACTATTATTACAACATTTTTTTTAACAATTATAGTTTTAACTACATAAGCAATTATAGTTTTAGCTTTAATTACTTTATTAATTATAGTTATAATTATAGTTTTTATCTTATTATTAGTTATAGTTTCTATTATAATACTAATTATAATTGCTATTATAGTTGCAGTTTTAATTACGGTTTTAACTACTATTTTATATATAGTTTTACTTTTTATTTTAATACTAATTATAGTTGCAGTAGCAATTATAGCTTTTAAAATAACGTCTTTTTTAGCTTTAATTATAATATAAGTAGTTATTATTAAACTTGCGTTTATAACTGCAATTATAATTATTTTAATAAAACAAACAAAATAATTAAGCTTATATAGCTGTTAAATTATCTATTTTAAAGTAATTAAGTTTAAACTTAATATTTAAGTAATATTATTTTACTTTATGTTTTAACTTATAGCAAGCTTTTTTGATTTTTTTTATATACTTTTTTAATGTTTCTTTTTTTTTAAAAAGCTAAATATAATTAGTAAATGCTTTATTTTATTAATTATAAATAGTTTATATAACGCTAATTTAATTGCTATTATTATATTTTAAAGTACTATTAATATAAATATAATATAATTTATATTAAATATACTAAAGTAAAATATTATAATTTTTAGCAATATTATATAAAAACAGTATTTTGCTAAAGAACTTTTAGATAGTATAACTTATTTTAATTTTAAAATAGTTTTTAAGCTTAAAAAATATTTTATTTAAGCTAGCTTTTTGCTAAATATAGCAGTTGTTAGCGCTAATTTTATTGTTTTACTATAGTAAAACTAACCTTGCTATTAAGTAATCAAAAATATTAAAAATTTAACTAGTATTAAAAAAATATATTTTTTTATATTTAATTAAAGCGTTAATATAGTTAGTAAATAAATAAACATTAGTATAAATAATGTTTTTTTTGTTAGCTATTATGCTATAATTATTAAAGTTTTTTTATTTGAAATTAAAAATACTAACGTTATTATACATTATTTTATAAGTACTTCTTTTTATAAAAGCAGATTTTGCTTTAAAGGTAATATAATGTATACTAAGTTTATAACTAAATTTATAGCTATATTTATTGTTATTATATTTATAATAATTTTTTTTATTATTATTATTATTTAAATTATTTAGTAAATTACTACTAGTTTTAACCTAAAACTTTAGTTTTTTATTTATAGCTTTATTTAATAGTTTATATACTAATAGTAAAAGAAAAAGCATACTTATACTACTTATAGTAAGTTATATACTAAATATACTACTTATAGTAAGCTATATACTAAATAAGCTTGCTTAGCTTTATATAGAAGTTTTTAACGCTTAATTTAAGCTAAATATAAACTATACTTTTTATATAAAAGCTTATAATTAGTTATATATGCTAGCGATTTTTTTAATATTTTTTTATATACTGCTAATTGCTTTTTTATTATTTAGTATTTGTATATATATATTATTAAAGTTATTCTAATTAAGTATAAATAAATGCATATTTTTAAGCTTAGTGCTTATAGTATAAAAGCTATTCTAAGTATACTTATATACCTTTTTTATAAAATTTATAAGTAAACTTAAGTAATTAAGGTTAAAAATAAAAAAAGATTATAAAGCATTAGTTAATCTAGCTACTAAAGCTACTAACTTGTTAGCTAAATCTAATATATTAGCTTTTAGTTAAGCTAAATTTAAAAGCAAATTTAGTATATTATTAAGCAAATATTTAAATAAATATTTATTAAATATAGTATTTATATAAATAAGTTAGTATTATAATAAAAAATTTCTTTATAAAAAAATAATAACAAAGTATTTCTTATTTAAAGTTAAACTATTATATAAAATATATATATTTTAAATAGCTAATAAGTATACTTAATTAATATTTTTGCTAGTTATTATATTTAGCAAAAAAAAGTAAAAAGTTTTTAATTATAAAATATATTTTAATAATTAGTATTTTTTAGTAAATCTATAACGTCTACAAAAATTTAATATTTTTAATTGCAAAATATATCTTATATAATTTTAAGTTCTTTTATCTTTTAAAATATAAAGGTATAATATTAACTATATGTTTTACCGATTGCTTAATTACTTATAAGTCTTAATAAAAGCAAGATAATAAAGTTAGTATAAAAAACTTAATACTAAAAAACTTAGCAATAATACTTACCTTAATTAAAATAGTTATAGCATTAAATTAATGCTATATTTATTATAAATATATAAAAATAACTAATACTACTAAGCAATAAAGAAAAGTCTTTTAACTTTAAGAAATTAAAGTAAATAATTATATAGTTTAATTTAGTTTAGTTTTTATAGTTAAAACTATATAAAAGTACTAATTTAATAGGTATAATTATAAGTAATAAAAATTAAAGTAATAAAATAAAAGATAATCTATTTAAAAAAAGGTAGTAAAGCTACTAAGGCTAAAAATCTAGCTATATATACGTAGAGCTTTTAGCTCTTTATTTAATTTATACCTAGTAGTAAGTACTACTAAAAAAGGAGTGCTATTTTACTTTATAAAGTAGTGCTAAAAACTTTTAAAGTTTTTATTATTAAGTTTTATTTATATTTTATTACTAAGTAGTAAGCTATTTATAATAATATAATTTAATATAACTTGTTTATAAAAGTTGCTAGATTTTTTTACTTTCTTTTTTTTTTTATTGCAAAAACTTAGGCAATTTAACTTTTTTTGTCGTTTTAAATACAAATAGGCTTTATATTTAAAAAACTATAAAGCTAATTTAAAAAAAACTTATTAGTATATAATAGCGCTTATTAAAAGCTTTTTGCTATACTTTATTTTTATATTATGCTACTTTTAAGCTTATTAGCAAAGTTTTTATAGTAAAAGTAAATATTTTTTCTGCTATTTCTACTATAAATTAATTCTAATTAGCTAACTTAAAAAGCTATATCTAAATATTAACGCTTAATTTTTTAGCATAAAACTTTAGCTTAATAAACTATAGTACCTTTTTTAGCTAACGCTATAAATAATTTATTTTGTTTTTACTTCTAACTTATTTTTAACTTATTTAAACTTTTAAATTATACTGTTTATATATACGTAGAATTTTTCTGCGTTTATAGCATCTTAATACCGGTTTTTCCGCTTAATTATTAGCTATAACTTTATTTATAATTAAAATTAAACAAATTTTTGTTAAAATTGTTAATAATAAAGATAATAAAATAAATCGCAATATTTTTAATATAGCATTTAAATTACGTATAAAAAAAATGCTTTAAAGTTTTTTTAAAAAGTAAACTAGAAAAGTTTTACATATATAGCCTAAATAGTAAAACATAAATTGATTTTTTTAGATCTAAGATTATAGGTTTAATTTCTACTATATAAGTAATTATAAGCTAGCATTTTTATTATTTTTTATTTTTTAATTAATTAGGCCTTAAAGTATTTTTAGCTAGATATTGCTAGCTAAAAATATAGCTAATTTATAGCTTTTGCAAATTAAAAGTTTTTTAAATTTCTATAGTATTCTAAATAATATTAGTAACTAAGGCTAGCAATAAGAATATTTTTTTAGTATTTTTTGCTTTTATTTCTAACTATATAAAACTTTTAATTGCTAGCTTAATTTTTACTTTTACTTTTATATTATTATTGTTTTTTAAACTTTTTAATTATAATTAAAGCTATAATATTAATAGCTAGTACTTATTAGTTATATTTTATAAGCTAGCTTTTTTATTTAATCTTATAATATAAGTTGTATTTATATATATATTTACTTACTATATTTTCGACTTTTTACTCTATATTTTTATTATTAAAAGCTAGTATAAATAAAAAGTTTGTAGTATTAATATCTTAAAGTTTTAAACGTTAAACTAAAAAAATATTATAAAATTAAAAATATTATATAAAAAAAGCAAAATAATAAGCTTAAAATCCTATTTAGCTAAGTATACAAAAAACTTTTATATATTTTAGTAATAGCTTATAACATTTAAACTAAAGATTTTTAATAAATAAAGCTACTATTTATTCTATTTTAAAAGTTATTAGTTTATATTTATTATTATAGTATTTTTAGTATATTTTAGTTATAATATATTATTGTTTTATTATTTTATTTTTAATAGCTTATAATTTATTAATTTAATTTTATATAGCTAGTACTTCTTTTAAAGTAAAATTATTTTTAATAAATTAATAAAATTCTAATATATAACTATATAAAGCTTTAAAAAATAACTTATTAATAGTTTAATTAATTGCTAAATTTATTGTAAAAAAGGCTTAAAAAAGTAATTATAGCTAATTAGTTTATTTTTAATTAATAAAAGCTTTAAAATAATATTTAATAACTTAATTTATTTATTTTATTTAGCTATTAGTTTAAAGATAAAATATAACTAAATAGTGTTTCTTAATTTTAGTATAATAGTAAAGTTTTAACTAAAATTAACTAGTAAATAGTTTGTTTTAGTTAAATACTATTTTTTTAAACTATTATATTTATATTTAATATTTTAATAAAATAAAATAGCTAATTTTATAGCTATAAGTTCGTTAAAAATAAAAAATAGGTAAGTTAATTTAGTAAAACAGTTTATAATAACTAATATTAAGTTAATTAATTAACCTTTATAAAAAGTTTTAGAAAATTTTGTTATAAAGTTTATAAATAGTTTTTCTATAAGTATAAAAAGTAATAAAAGTATATCTAATTTATTATATTTTTAATAGTATTTTGCTTTAATTTTAAAATAAATAGTATAATTTTTTATATATTTTTAAATATTAGCAGCAAAAGTTAACTAAAAAAACTTATATTATAAAAGTTTTTTTATTTTAGTTTTTCTAAAATAGCTTATATAATAATTATTATAGTATAATTTAATAAATTAAAAATAAATAAACTTTTCTAAAGAAATATAAGCTTTATTAATATATTTTAAAAAAACTTTTTTATAAGTTTATTATAATTTTACTAATATTTTAGCTTAAATTTGTTATATTAATTAATAATATTTAAAAGTTTTTTGTTAAATATTTTATATTAACTTTTAAAAAATACTACTAATATTAAAATTAAAAGTATTTTTATTATAAATAGCTATTTTAGCTAAGTTATAACTAATTGCTTATATAAAAGTTTATTAAATTAAAAGTAATTAAATAGTATAAATCTTTTCTACTAATATATATAAAAATTTGTTTTAAAATAATAGCTATAATACCGCAATTTTATGCTTAATTATAAGTAATAGGTTTATATTTTAAAACGTTTTAATTATATAATTAAGATATTATAAAGAAAAATTAGCCCTATTTTGCTTTTATACCTTATACTTAATAATAAAATTAAAAAAAGCTAAATAAATATACTAGCAAACTTATTAACTATTTAATTTAAATATTTTTATAAATAATTATAAGTTATTATAATTAGTTAGTACTTTAATAAATAATTTGCTTTTTTATAGATAATATTGCTAGTATTTAAAACAGTTTACTATAGCAAACATTTTTTAATTTAGTATTTTATAATTTAATTTTACTTTATTAAACTTTTAAAAGTAAAACAAAATAGGTTTTTATTGCTTTTAATTATTCTTTTAAAATAAGTTTTCTATAAAAGCTACTTTAAAAGCGTTAATTTCTACTAATATTAGTTTTTTAAAGTTAAAATATATAAAAAAAATAGCTTTTCTAAATATATTTTTTAAAGTTTAAAATATATCTTTTTTTAATATATTTAAAAAAATTCGACCTTTTTTTATCTTATATATATTCTTTTTTAAGTATTAAATTAAAAGTAATATAATATATTAAGTTTAATTTATGTTAAGTTTAATTTATTTTATAAAGCAAAAAAGCCTTATACTCTTTTTTTGTATACTGTAAATATAATACTAAATAAATAGTAATATTAATACGGTTATTTAAATATAGTTTGCAAAAAAAAAAGCAAAAATAGTAAAAATAGTAGGCTAAAGCTAGGGCACCGCCTATAAAAGGTGCTGTCGTAAAATTTAAAGCAAAAAAGTTATGCTAAAACCTTAATAGAAGCTGCGCATACTTAAGCAAAAGTAGATAAAAAAGTTAAAAATCCTATACGGTAAAAGGTTTATCTGTCTTTTTTACTAACTACTTTAACTACTTTAACTACTTTAACTAGTTTAAACACTTATACTAACAATTAATTATAATGCTTATATATAATCTAATATTTAAAGCGGCTATTTTATAGCTTTTAAAGCGTTTAAAAATAAATAATATTAATATTAACTACTTAATAGTTATTAAATATATATATTTACTTAATATATATTGTTTAGCTTATCTATATAACTAATAACTAAATATTTATAAAATTGACAAATTATTATAGATTATATAAATAAATTTAATAAACCTTTAAAACAAAAATAGCTTTAAAGCTTATTTAAGCAGAGAAAGTATAGCTAATAAATATATAAAAGCTTTATTAATAGCTTAAAAGCTACTATAAAGCTTTATACGATAACGCAGCTATTAAAAAACTTAGTAGCAGGCAATAGATATAGCAAAAGCAAAAGGCAAAAGGTAAAGCTTATGTTAACTTGCTTAAAATAGGCGGCTCGGCGGCAAAATCAGGGATTAGTAATAGAATCAGAGATCGGCGGCAGCAAATCAGCAAAAGGTAGCCAGAGATATATTACTAAAATAAGACATAGTATTTAAGTCTTCTTAGACACAGTAAATAAGCCAAAGCCTTTAATATAATATAAAAGTACTTTTTAATAAAATAGCAATAAAAGTTATAAAATTTTAAAATTTTTTATAGTTTTATATAATATCTTAGTTTAAACTATTTCTAAATAGTATTTATATTAAATAGCTAAAGATACGATATTATATATAAATAAATAGGTAAAATAAATACTTTATATATCGATTTATTTTTTATTTAAGTATAAAAATAAAGCTTTTATATATAGAATTTTCCTTTTATAGAAAAATTCTGCATATAAATACTGCTTATATAAGTAAGCTACTAATATTATATAAAAGATATTATATATAACTAATACTACTATTATAATACTAGCTTTTTTTTTTTTTAGCTATAATACTTTTTTATATAACTGCTTTAAAATAAAAAAAAACTATAAATTAAAAAATTATAATAAATAAAATTGTTTAATAGTATATTAAATTATTATTTTATTTATTATATTTATAATATATAATACTAAGTTTATATTATATAAAAAAAAAAAAAAAAAAAAGAACTAGTTTATATATTCTTTATATATACTTTTTTTTATTAATAGTTTAAAAGCTTGTATAACTATTATTTGTTTATTTAGTTGCTTTAATATTTTTTTTTTT